>NMUG010004139.1:0-14115 GCA_002855965.1 Monotropa hypopitys | reverse complement strand
AAATGGATTGAGACGAGAAATTATTCATTAGATACTTTTTGAGATATTACTTGTAATTTATTCTAAATTGATTGCTTTAATAAAATTCATTGAATATTTTATTACTACAAATATTTACATTAATTAAATATTTATAACCACATATTTAATATGAACTTTTTTTTAAAATATTATTTAATTCGTACTTATTATATTTGTTTGCAAAATATATGTTATTCAAATAGGTAGATATTTGATATCTCATCAAACCATAAATAATGTCGTTGATAAAGGAAATACAGTAACTCCCCCCAGATTTCACAATCCGCTCTTGACTGATGTGCTCTCTCTAGTCTTCTCCTTTGCAGCTCTCAAAATTCCCACTTGACCACGCTAGTACAAAGCAACTAAATATTCCATTATTATGCCACCAAATCCACATCTCCTAACCACCGCTCTCCTCCTAGTGTTGGTACATTTCCCGGCTGTAAACACCGCCGGAGACCTCCCGGAGTTCAGGGAGGCCCCTGCATTTCGAAACGGAAAGGAATGCTCTAAATCAAACATCACCATCCACATAGCAATGACCCTCGATGCCACCTACCTCCGCGGCTCAATCGCAGGTGCCTTCTCCGTCCTTCAACACGCCACCTGCCCGGAAAACATCTCCTTCCACTTCCTTGCAACACGCCGCCACCGCGCCGACCTTCGCCGCACCATCCTCACCACATTCCCTTACCTCTCCTTCCACCTTTACCTCTTCGACCACAACATCGTCAAAAACAAGATCTCTTCCTCCATCCGCCGCGCCCTGGACCAACCCCTTAATTACGCCCGGATCTACCTCGCCGACCTCCTCCCCACCACCGTTCGCCGTATAATTTACTTTGATTCTGACCTAATCGTCGTCGACAACGTCGGAAAACTCTGGGCAATTAACCTCAATGATAAAATACTTGGGGCGCCAGAGTACTGCCACGCTAACTTCAGCTCCTACTTTACCTCTCGTTTCTGGTCAAACCCATTTTTCTCAACATTCTTCGAGAATCGAAGCCCGTGTTACTTCAATACCGGAGTAATGGTTATCGATCTAGATAAATGGAGAGAGGGGAAATACACGGAGAAGCTCGAGATTTGGATGCGGATTCAGAAGAAAAACAGAATATATGAATTGGGTTCGTTCACTATTTAAAATCTCTTATCTTGAATACATTGTTTATTTGTGAACTGTTTCGGAGTATTTCTTCATCATTAGGTGAATTTGTATTTCTTTCTTTGTGGTTTTCCTTTCCCTAATTACAGGTTCGTTGCCTCCGTTTCTACTCGTTTTTGCCGGGAAGGTGGAGCCGGTCGAGCACAGGTGGAACCAACACGGTCTCGGTGGGGACAACCTCGTAGGCTTATGCCGAGATCTGCACCCTGGTCCGGTGAGCCTCCTCCACTGGAGTGGCAAAGGGAAGCCATGGCTAAGACTCGACTCCAAGAAGCCGTGTCCATTGGATAGCTTGTGGGCCCCTTACGACCTGTTCCGTCACGAGCGGCTGTTTTCCGACAGCTGACGAAAGGATTTAAAAAAAACTGACGCTCCCATGGGTCTGTGTAAAAAGACGGAAAAGGAAAAAGGTACAGAAATGTAACACGTAGTGGTAACGTGTGGGGGAAGGGATACCGTGGATTTGGGAAGTTTTGGGTTTAAAAAAAGCTATGGGTATAATGCAGTGAGGGCTGCGTACCCGCCCCGCACAAGACACAGTGAATCTCGGGTTGTTGTGCTTGTTAAAAAAATTTAGAATAAAATTTTAATTAATTTTATTAAAAATCGGCACAATTATATAAATATAAGTATTTCATTTAAATATGTGTGTTTTCATTCTAAAATTTCATGTTTAACTTCTTAATAAAATTTCATTCTAAAATTGATGTTTCGAATTTCCGAAATTTCGATTCAAAATTTTCCGATTTTGGAATACTTTTATTCATTTCGAGTTCCGAATTTTCTAAATAGCTAATGATGAATCAATTTTCGGCACAGCCCACTTCTTCGCAGTATCGTTTAAATTCTATGCTCACTTCTTCTCCTTGAGCAGTTGTTGCCTCTAAGTGAATGATTTAAAAACACAAAGTGAGGGGTTGTGTCTCTGAATTGCCTCCGATCAAGTAAGTATTTGTCTGAGAGAGAAACACTATGAAAAAATCACTAGAAAATGAATGTGTATTTCCTTGTTTACCTATCTTTTCCTTATATACCTTATAACTCGATTGTCGTAACCCTAGCCGTCATCTTCGAGATTTGAGGGAGTGTTCTCTCTATTTCCTTAAGTGTAGCAAACGTCAACGACAGTTTCCTTATTCATCTAAATCTATCCCGACATACTCGGCTGGCATTGCGGGGGCTTACTTATATTTTTTTTATTGAAACCTCTTTCGTGTGCCTCCTTTGAAGTGCATACTAGATCGCCATTCAGACTTTTTCTCATCTACTGTCCAACATGTCCTGTCCCGGCCGTGGCTGAGTTCCTACTTGGAGGTCGGATCTGAGCTGACGTCTGAAGGTAGATCTGAACTGACCTACTGAGCTATTTCTTTTATCAGTTGTTCCCCTGTTTCTGGGCTTTTGATCAGCTCGGGAGGCTAAGAACAAATGTTTTCTATTGACGATTAGCCTCTCTCGTTATGTGTGCATATTAAGTGTTAGGGGTCACGTGTTGTCCATCGCGCCTCCTGCACTTTTCCCAAAGAGTTTCTTTTGATCTCAGTCGTCAGGCCTCCCAAGGAGGAAATCGAACCGTTCAACCTTCTCTCATTTTCCCTTCCTTATGCTTCGTTTGCAAGAACCTTCAGCCTTTTTCCCTAAGCATTGCCTCCAATTCCTTTGATTCTTGAGTTTTCACGAGACCTTCTTAGGTACGTCCTACTCTTTACCTCTTACTTCTGCACCTCTCCTTGCTACTTCTGTCATCAATTTTAGGGTTGTTAATGGCGAGTTCTAGTAAAAGGATTGTCCCTCCTCCCGTATCGAAAGATAATGAAACAGACGTGGAGGTTGCACCCCTCATGGGACGGGAGACTGCCAGGTTATTAGCTTCAAGGGAAGAGTCTATAGCAGCTCGTCCCATTAGGAACTCCCGACCCGAAGATGAATTTGCGGTTTGGAATTATGAATCCTCCGTTTTTGTTTCTAATTTAGAACTCATTTGGGATAAGTATGACATCCCCAAAAATGTATCACTTCGAGTCCCTCGTCAAGGCGAGAGAGCCTGTTCTAGTGCCCCTGGAGAGGTTTGTGTATACTTTGGGGTTTTGGAGGGGGGTCTGCGGATCCCTGTCCCTCTTATAGTAAGGGAAGTCCTCGCGCACTTTTGGCTGGCACCAGGACAATTGACTCCCAATGCTTGGAGAACTCTGGTCGGATGCGTTGTGTTGTAGAGTGCTTCTTCTGATGGTAAATCTCTATTGTCCCTAAGAGTCTTCCTTTATCTTTTCAACCTGAAAGAGAGCCCAATGACTTGTGGATGGTGGTACTTTTCCAAATGAGACAAGGGAGAAGACTTGGTCAAAGATCTTCCCTCTCCAAACAAATCCTGGAAGGATAAATTCTTTTTTGTCGAAGGCTTGGATTGAGATTTTTACTCTTGGGAAGAGAAGAAGAGCTTTCCCATTTGTGGGCAATGGGGTTTTCCTTTATTGAGAGTGAGCTTTTGATCTTTTTTGAGGTATTCTTTTTGGAATGTGTTTTTACTGACTACTATTCTGACCTCTTGTGAGACATGTATCTCGATATAGTATTAATTATGTATTTATATAATTATTTAGGGCAAATAAATTTTTTAAAGATAATTTAAATAATTATCCGACAGATTAAACTGAGTTGGGTAAAAACTTTCAATTTTAATAATCAATAAAGACTCTTAAATAAATTTAATATAATCAAAAGTCTTAAATAAAGTCTAACTAAAATTCAAGAGAAAGTGTCTAATTAAAGAATCTTCATCCAAGGATGATACATGTTAAATTTTTTAAAAATATTCAACTGATAACGTGGAAGGATATTGAGAGTCTCAAATAAGTTTTGAGGACAACTGGATTAATTCTCACTGAAATAAAAAAAGTTGCAATTTGAAAAATATTGAGAGAATAAGAAGTTTGAGAGAGAGAGACCAAACCGTGGAGAGGAGGAAATCAGAGAATTGAAAAAAGGGCAGAATCCTCAATCCAGGTAACAATAACTTCTGTATTCAATATCGGTAATTCCACTTCAAAAATTCAAGTAACGAATTCATATTTGTTTCCCAATCATATTAGGTGTTGGGGGGTAAGTCTTTCTTGCGGTGGTTCTCGGGTGGTAGCAATGGAGATGAGCGGCTGAACTTGGTTGCAAAAGAAGGAAACGTTAGGCTACCGGCGAATGTCGCCGGTGGACCCTCCGATGACTAAGTCAACAAGGGATTTCTAAGAAAGAAAGTAAATGGATAGAGCTTGGGCTAGAGTCAGAAGATCTACCTCTGTATTGAATGCTTCCTCTATTTATAGAACCATCAGAGAGTGAGAGACACACACTTCGGTGCGATTGAGCTGCCACCTGCACACTTGGACAGTGCGCCTGTCCCCCCTATGTGTCTGAGTATGTGGCCAATCGGTCGGCCCCGACAGTGTCAGGCGGCACCGCTTGACAGCATTGGGCGGCAAAAAAGCTGATAAAGCATGTTTGGTATGCGGCGGTAATCACGGAAAAGCTGATTCGGTGTCAGGCATGTGTCTACCATGTGCGTAAAACCCGAAACTTGCTAGACTCAGACAAATATGCCGAAGACGTTATGATTGTCTCCGACAATTTCTTCACACCAGTGGGCGATCTCACTGTTCCCTTCAAGAAGGGCGTCCCAAGTATGCAATCGTTTCTTTGACTGTAGCTTTTCCTTATGCTGATGCTTTCTAACCTTCCCTTCTTTTTGCAGACTCTGGTCATCTCTCCAATTACAAGAACAAGGCTGACACCGACAGGGTCAAGACAGTCTACGAGCTCCCAGTTACTCGTCGGTCGGCCCATTCACTGCTTGGGTATACACCATCGTATACTCACACCTTGAGACCTCGGCCAGCCCCTGCCGAAGCTTTCGGATGTCATCCAGCCGAACTGTCCTTGCCTCCCCTAGCCGAAGAAGAGATGGGGCCGAAAAGAGTTATTGATCTTGAAGAGGAGTTCATGGGCGACGATCCTTCGGTCGCGAATGTTGAGCCCTTGGTGGCTATCACTAAGGAGGTACCGCCGGCTGGCCGGCCCAGGGCCCCATCAGAGGCCGAGCTGAGGACTGCTCGGGCGCAGAAAAGGGCGAGGGTTGATGAGGAAACGCCTTCTGCCAAACACTCTGCAACTACCGCAGAGAAGACGACCATACCTGACCCCGTGACTACTGAGACGGCGGGGTCCTCTCAGAGAGCGGTGCAAGTATGGGCACCGAAGCTCTCTTATGAGGGTGTTGAAGTTGAAAAGGGCGACCTGCTGTCGGAGCGCCCGGGTGTGGCGATGGCGCTACTTCAAGCCTTCACCCTGCCGAAGGAGATGGAGCAGCTCCGCAAAGCCCCCCGGACCTGCTTCTGGTGGATGATGTACTACGGCGCCATGATAAGCATTTCTTGACTACTTTTACATTTAGTCTTTCTCTTCGGTACGGTTTGCAATAATTTTTGACTCTTTGCAGATGATGGCTGTCGGCGCCGATGTGGACCGACGCATTGGCGATCTCCAAGCTGCCCATCGTCAAGCGAAGAGGGAGGCCGAGGAAGGCCGCAAAAAACTTGCCGAGGCGGACAGTTACTTGGTTGAGCTAAAAAATAAGGCCAAGGGTCTGGAGACGACGGTTCAGATCAACATGGCTGAGCTGAATGCCAAGAATGCTCGGATCACTAAGGTCAAAGCCGAGAATCTCCAGCTGAAGGCTGAGCTGGAGGATCAGAGGAATAAGACGGTTGCTGAGGCCGAAGAGGGGTACAACTGCGGTTTTGATGAGACCGGAACACAGTACCGTGATCAGGTGGCTCGACTTAAGGAGAAGCTCTTCCAGAAGGGCTGGGTCTGTGCCATGGTCTCCATAGGGGTTGAAGATCATACTTCGGTCATGGGGGAAATCCCCCTCATGAGGTCGACCAAGGGTGGAGCATGGCTTCGGTCTGCTCCGTTGGCCCCTCCTGCCGTTGAGACCGAGGTTGCTGATCCCGCCACTCGGACTCAGGCTACCAGTACTGGTTTTGTTGTTGCAGACCTTGCTGAGCCAGTTGTCTGATACCTTTCTGCGTTTTCATTTTTCTTTGTATTTTGTTGTTTTGTTTTTTGTTTGGACCGGGCCGACATGTGGCCGGTTCTTCTTCGTAATCAATGAACTTTTGCAATTTATGTTTCAAGTTTCTTGTCTACACGACCATTTTCTTATGTCATGCATGCCCTACTTCCCCTAGCTGAGGAAAAGGTTTTGAGCAGTCAAGGCTTTGACCTCGGTTCGACAGTATACTTTGATTGCTTATAAATTGTGGGTTGCTTAGGCACCTACCAGAGCAATGCTTGTACATTTTTTAGATAAATGCTAACTTTGAATGTTCTTCGGCAAAGCCACCGAGGAGCTGTATGCACATTTTATAGGTGAACGACAACTGTAAGCTGTTTCGGTGGTATAGCACCGAAGAGCCGCATGCACGTTTTATAGGTGAACGGTAACTGTAAACTGCTTCGGTGGTATAGCACCGAAGAGCCGCATGCATGTTTTATAGGTGAACATCAACTGTAAGCTACTTTAGTGGTATAGCACCGAAGAGCTGCACACACGTTTTATAGATGAACGACAACTGTAAGCTGTTTCGGTGGTATAGCACCGAAGAGACGCACACACATTTTATAGATGAACGATAACTGTAAGTTGCTTCAGTGGTATAACATCGAAGAAAGAGATGGAGAAGTTTGAACACAAGGATTTTCAGAGAAATGATTTCATTGATTGAGGGCCCTATGCCAGATTACATGTCGGCTAGTGGTAGTACAGCCTTAAGTTAGTGGCATTCCACGACCTTAGTACTGATCTACCGTCTAACTCTTCAAGCCGGTAAGCCCCGGTCCTTGCATGGCCGACCACTTTGTACGGCCCTTCCCAATTTGGACCGAGCTTGCCATCCGAGCTTTTCTTCTTGTTTCCCACGACTTTCCTTAAGACTAGGTCGTCAACCTTAAAGGCCCTTGGCCGGACCGTTCGTGCAAAATTTCTGGCCACTCCTTGTTGGTAGGTGGCTAGTCTGATACTAGCCGAATCTCTTCTTTCTTCGGTCATGTCTAGATCCTTCTGAATTGCTGCACTGTTAGTAGGCTCGTCGAATGCTTCGGTCCGGATGGTTGGCAATCTGGCTTCCAGTGGGATGATCGCCTCCATGCCGAAGGCTAGTGAGAATGGGGTTTGCCCTATAGAGCGCCGAGGAGTGGTTCGGTAAGCCCACAGAATGCTAGAAAGCTCTTAAGCCCATTTTCCTTTTGCTGCTTGGAGTCTTTTCTTGATGCAACTACCGATCATCTTATTGGATGCTTCGGCCTGCCCGTTGCCTTGTGGATAGTGGGGGTAGAGTTATAGAACTTGATTCTATGCTCGACACAGAAATTGGTAAAAAGGTCCTCCACAAACTGTGTACCGTTGTCTGAGATGAAGGCGTAGGGGATGTCGAAGCGAGAGACAATGTTTTTCCAGGCAAACCTTTTAACGTCCTTGTCTTCGATGGTGACCAGCGGCTCAGCTTCTACCCACTTAGAGAAGTAGTCCGTGACCGTGATCAAGAATTTGAACCCTCCTGGTGCCGTGGGGAGCTTGCCGACGATGTCCAACCCCACTGAGAAAAATGCGATGGACTGGTTAATAGCGTAAGCTCCTCGACAGGTTGTCTGATTATAGGAGAGAACCTCTGACAGGCATCACATTTCTTCACAATCTGCTCCCCATCTTCCATCATCTTTGGCCACCAATACCCTTGCGAGATGGCCTGGTGAGCAATAGATCTTCCCCCTGTGTGTGCTCCACAGCTGTCGGCATGGAGTTCTTGCAGTACTCCTTCTACCAATGTTGGATGTACACAGAGGAGGTACGGTACTGAGAATGACCGTCTGTAAAGTTTCTCCTGAGGGCCTAGCCAGAACCGAGCCGACTTGTGAACGATTCGGTGATCTTCCCTCTTGTCTTCTGGTAATGAGTCATCCTTTAGAAATGAGATGATGGGGTCCATCCAACTAGGACCCTGGCTGATGAAGACGACGACTGGCTGCTTTGGTGCTTCTATACTTAGCTGATCTAGGCTTTGGACGCTGACTGTCCTCTGCTCATTGACTTCTGCTGCTGAGGCTATTTCGTCCAGAGCATCGGCATGGGCATTTTATTCCCTGCCGCCCTGCTAGAGTTGGAATTGATTGAACAACCCCAACCTTTCCTTGGCTTTCTGCATTTACCTTCCCATCCGCTCGTCTCGGCACTCGTAGTCTCCATTGATCTGGTTGACTATGAGCTGAGAATCACTGTAGATGCTAAGGCTCTGGATTTCCAGCTCTTCGGCAGCCTTCAGTTTGGCAAGGAGGGCTTCATATTATGTTTCATTGTTGGAAGCGTTGAAGTTGAGCTGAAGAAATTGTTCACGAGTGATGCCATCGGGGGAGATAAGGACGTCTCCGACCCCATTCTCTCGGAAATTTGAGGCACTGTAGACAAACATCCTTCACGAGTCCTGATTTGGCAGTGACTGTGGCACGACTTGGTCGGTAATGATTTCTTCGGTCTGAGAATTTTCTGGCCGAGGAGAGAATTCAGCAATGAAGTCGGCCAAGATCTGACCTTTGATGGTTGTCTTGGGTTGAAATTTGATGCCAAAGTTGGCTAACTCGACAGCCCACTGGGTGATTCAGCTAGATAGGTTGACACGTTTAAGCAACGCCCGAAGGGGGAACTCGGTCAGGACCACAATAGTGTGAGCTTGGAAGTACGGTGCAAGTTTCTTGAAAGCAATAACTAGAGCATAGGCAAGTTTTTCAAGAGGAAGATACCTAGTTTCTGCGCTGATGTCAGACTTGCTTGAGAAATATACTGGAGCTGTTCGGCCCCTTCTTGATGAACCAGGGCTGAGCTGACAACATGTGGAGTTACGACCATGTATAAAAATAGCTCTTCCCCTGCATTGGTTTGGAAAGAAGGGGCACCAAAGATAGGTACTCTTTGAGATGGCCGAGAGCTTCTCTGCATTGGTCGGTCCAGAGAAAGTGTCATCGACTGTTCTTCTTTAATACTTCGTAGAATGGTCGACACTTGTCTGAGGATTTGCTAATAAATCGGTTGAGGGCTGTCGCCATTCCCACCAACGTTTGAACTTCTTTGAGGGTCCTGGGATCCTCTAACTTCTGGATGGCCGGGATCTGTGATGGGTCGGCCTCAATGCCTCAACGCGTGCCCAGGTAGCCCAAAAATTTGCCTGAGCTGACACCGAATTCACATTTTGAAGCACTAAGCCAAAGCTTGTGCTTCCTGAGAACGTTGAAGACAGTTTGAAGGTCTGCCAGGTGGTGCTTTTTGTCTCTACTCTTGACTACCATATCATCGATATAAGCTTCTATGATATCGCCGAGCTGAGAGTTGAATATTTTAGTGACCATCCTCTAAAAGGTTGCTCCGGCATTTTTGAGGCCGAATGGCATGACCCTGTAGCAGTAGAGACCTATGGGAGTGATGAAAGCTGTCTTCTCTTGATGTGGGCCGAACATCGCTATCTGGTGGTACCCTCGGTAGGCATCCATAAAGCTCATCCTGGGATGTCCGACCGTTGAATCGACCAGTTGATCTATCCTGGGGACTAGGAAGCTGTTTTTTGGGCAAGCTTCATTGAGGTTAGTGTAGTCTACACAAACCCTCCACTTGCCGGTCTTCTTCTTGACCACCACCATGTTGGCTAGCCAGGTGGGGTAGTGCACTTCTCTAATTGCCTGGGCTCCATTCAATCGGTCCACCTCTTCTATAACTGCATTGGCGTGGGCCACCGCCGACCGTCTAGCCTTCTGAATGACGAGTCGACACTCCGGCCGGACATTGAGGTGGTGACTGATAAACTCTGGATCTACTTCTGGCATCTCATAGGGTGTCCAAGCGAACACTTCAATATTTTTCTTCAGGAGGTTGATAAGATCCTCCTTTTCTGCTTCGGCCAACTGAGAGCCGATAAGAAAGAAGCACTCCAGATCATTGGCGCTCAGAGGGATGGTGACAAGGTCCTCAATGGATTTTGCCGAGGCACTTGAAATGACGTCCTCTAGCACCGGCTGATCGGGAACCTCCACCCAGTGGACTTGCTCAGGGGTGACCTTCCCTTTGACAGCAGTGATGTAGCACTCCTTCGCCGAGATTTGGTCTCTCCTAAGCTCCTCCACACCTTTTGTAACATCCCTTACCAAAATCCTACTAAAATACGCAGAATAAAATTTTCTTAATAATTAAAACCCAAGAGTTAGCAAGTCTAAAATACCAAACTAACAACAAGTATAAACATAAAACCCAATGCTATGGTCTTCCATCTACTACAACTACAAGTACCATAAATATTTCCAAAGAACATATGCCAACAGAAAAGAACAAAGGTACTAATATAAAAGAAATAGGATTCCTCTTATCCAAACTTCCCGACACACAAGCTAAGTGCCAACTCCTTCAAGCTATGCTTCAAAGACATCCTTCCCAAGCTATGTAGTGGACCGCTAGCTCCAAGACCTAGTTTCCAAGTATTCAAGATAACACAAGGAAACCAGAGTGTGAATATGATAATTTGATTTTACAATTGCAAGAGATTTTAAGTAAAATATGCAAGAATTTAAACTTTGCAAGAACAAGGGTCCAACCACTAAAATATATTCACCAAATTCCATGCATCCCATGCATTTACATATATATATGGCCGAAGCCCATGCATTTACATATATATATGTGATAGTTCGTGTGCCTAGCACACTCTCAAGAGTACCATAAAGATACCAACTTGGGGATGTCCCCTCTCCAAAATGGGTGTATTACCCAGAGAAACTCACTCTCACGTCCAACGTGTAGTCTGCAAGAATTTTCGTTCCAAGGTGCATATGCATATCTATATAGTATATGGTATGCGTTACCCCCAATGTATTTTTATATAATTCTCACTCACTTGTCCAACGTGTAGTCTGCAGGAAGTAAACTTCCAATTTTAATCATCATGAAGTATGCTTTTTTTCTATCTCATTTCAATCCCAATTCAGGTACAAAACATGATATAGAGGCTTCCAAAACAATTTAACAAATAAACATATACTTTGAAAATCAAGCAAAGTACTTTCAAAGTACCATAGACATACACTCACCGATACCAACTATGTAAGCTTTCCCTTATTCCGTTCAGGAATAACATGCTCTTCCTCCTCAATCCCTGCCAAAACAAGGCTAACAAATCAGTCCATGAATATGAAATTGTGCAACATACGAAATGAATCATAATAATTGAAATATGAATTTAAAATAACCCCAACTCACTCATCCATTTTTAGTGTGCTCAAACTATTCCAATTAATCATTAAACACCCTTTATGAAGCTTCCCAATACTTCGAAGTTGTTAAAAACAACTTACAAAAACTTTTACAAAAAAATAAAAAAGGGACCGATTCTCCCCCCAAAAAGGACCGATTCCTCTTTTCCTCCTGAGCGTACTGCTAAAAAAGGGACCGGTTCCCCCAAAAAGGGATCGGTCTCTTCTGAGACAAAAACCTTCGGCTTAACTAGGACCGGTTCTCCCATAAAAGGGACCAGTTTTTCTTACCCCGCAAAACCTACTGTTGAAAAAGGGACCGGTTCTCCCCAAAAAGGAACCGGTGCGTCTTGGAAAAATTTTGACAGTGCGAAAATCTGTCTTCGAAAAACTTAATCGAAACCTTATTCAAACCTTAATTTAACTCAATTTTTGCACAATCCCTTAGCAAATCAACACTCTAAACATAAATCTCCACTCCTTACCCAATTTACATCATCAATAACTCTTTATACCCATCAAGACCCATATATCCATCACTAAAATCATCAAATCAACCATAAAATCATAAAAACCTAAACTTATTTTAATCCACACAACTAATGATGTTTTTGTATAAAACAAAACACAAAGATGAAGATATGTTACTCACCAATGCTTCTTCCTTGCAAGGTTTTGGTTGATTTCAAGTCTTCACCAATGATTCTTCACAATCTCTCCTTCTATCTTCCTAATATCTCTCTAATCTCTCCTTAGCCACCAATACACTTAGATTAAGATTATACCCAACCCTAATCTAATCTAAATCAGTTTTTATAACATAAGGACCATAATGCCCTCACAAATAAAGGTTATACTTCCCTTTTGCCACTTCAATTAACAAATTACACTACTAACTCTCCTTTTATTCACAAATGACCCATAATTAATCTTTTACATCTCACAACACCCTTCAACACACATTCTAATATTTTTAGAATTGTTTTTAAATAATTAATAAAGTGAAACGGGTATTACAACTCTCCCCCCTTAGAAAATTTCGTCCCCGAAATTTAAAATTTACCTGAAAATAAATGTGGATGATTTCTCTACATGCTCTCCTTGCCTTTCCAAGTCGCCTCGTCAATGCCATGGTTTCGCCACAAAACTTTGACCCATCGCACCACCTTAGAACGTAGCACTTGCTCTTTGAAATCAAGAATCTTCATTGGTTTTGCTTAATAAGACAAATCTTCATCTATTTCTAAAGATTCTGCTTGCAAAACATGAGTTGGATCATGGACATACTTTCGCAATATAGAAACATGAAACGCATTGTGAAGTCATGATTACTCCACCAATAATGCCAAACGATATATCATAGCCCCAACTCTGTCCATAATCTCATATGGACCGATAAATCTCGGTGCTAGCTTTCCCTTTCCCTTGAACCGTACAACTCCCTTCCAAGGCGACACTTTCAAAAATATGAAGTCACCAACATCAAATTCTAACTCTCTTCTTCTATTGTCTGCGTAGCTCTTTTGCCGACTCTGAGCCACCTTCAACCTTTCTCGAATTAGTCTAACCCCATCGGATGCTACTTGCAATAATTCTTGTCTTAAAATTTGTCTTTCTCCAATCTCACTCCAACATGTTGGTGTCCGATATATCCTACCATATAGAGCCTCAAATGGTACCATTCCAATACTACTCTTAAAGCTATTATTGTATGCAAACTCTATTAATGGCAAATAGTCATCCCAACCTCCTCGAAAATAAAAAACGCATGATTGCAACATATCTTCAAGTGTCTGAATGGTCCTCTCCGATTATCCATCCGTTTGAGGATGAAAAGCGGTACTAAACTTTAATGAAGTACCCAAAGTTTTCTGCAGACTAGCCCAAAATCGCAAAATAAATTTAGGATCTCGGTCACTCACAATAGACACTGGTGCACCATGTAATCGAATAATCTCATCAATATATAACCTCGCATAACGATCCGTGTTAAATGAAGTTCTCACTGGAAGAAAATATGCTGGCTTCGTCAACCGGTCAACAATCACCCAAATTGAATTATAATTTCCCTTAGACTTTGGCAATCCCACAACAATATCCATCGTCACGTGTTTCCACTTCCATTCAGGTATTGGTAAACTTTGAACTAGCCCTCCTGGCCTTTGATGTTCCATTTTTATCCTTTGACATGTAAGACATTTGGCCACAAAATCAACTATCTCTCGCTTCATCCCTCTCCACTAAAAGTTTTCTTGCAAGTCACTATACATTTTTGTTACTCCCGGATGAATAGCAAATATAGTGTAAATTTTATATTTTGTTATTTATTTTCCGGGATCATTTGATCTATCGGGCTATGTACGTTCTAGTTTAGGAAACAGAAAAGAAGTTGTGAAGACCCAAGCACAGAAAGTGAAGATCGTTCAAATCAGAAATTCTTCCAAAAGCACGCTCGTTCAACGTCAGGTATAACACTAAATTTCAAGCATATGCATATTTGATAATTTCACATTAAACATTTTAGGAGCATTTTAAATGATATATATATATATATATTGAATTTCAATGTTTTATAATTTAGATATATA
>NMUG010004138.1:0-14116 GCA_002855965.1 Monotropa hypopitys | reverse complement strand
AAAATTTTCAAACCGGAACCGGTTTTCCGGTTTATAATCCGGTTTCAAATATTCGGTCCGGTCCGGTTTTTCCGGTCCGGTCCGGTTTTCCGGGTTAGAGTAACACCCCTAGTAACAGGGAGAAACAATATCAGGGGAAATAACATAGGGTAAGGGAGAATGAGAGATACCTGAATCTGGAGAAGACGTTGGTACGGGGTCAGAGGAGCGAGGACGGTGGGAGTAAACCTGCAATGAATCATGGAGGATAACAGGGGGCAATGAGTCACTAGTGGAATCAAGAATAGGAATAGGCCTAGGTAGTGTGGAATCCTCGGCCACAACAGGCTCCACTGGTGTTTGTCCTGCAGAGGGTGAAGAACCTGAAAAGAAAGGAACAGTCTTCAGAAAATTAACATCCAAAGTGTGATGTATGTGACGAGTAACAGGATCATAACATCTATACCCCTTTGACATGGAGGAATATACCAAAAAAACACAACGAATAGCTTTGTCATCAAGTTTAGTGCGGGTAGGACTCTTATTTTGCACAAAACATATGCATCCAAAGACACGAGGCAATAGAGGAAAGAGAGTAGCATTGAGTTTAAGAATGTGAAGTGATGCTTTTCCTTGAAGGACACGGCTGGGAAAACGATTAATAAGATATGTGGCAGTGAGAATGGCCATGTATCAAAAATATTTAGGGACATTCATACCCTGCAAGAGACATCTAACAACAGACATGATGTGACGGTTTTTACGTTCTGACACCATTTGTTCAGGTGTATAGGAACACGTAAGTTGTTGAAGAATTCCATCTTGATTAAGAGCAGACCGAAATTCATTAGTGATATACTCCCGACCATTATCAGACCGAATATTACACACCGTAGTATAATATTGGGTTTTAATCATTTGTAAAAAATCTAAAGTGAATAAAAACTTTAAATTTTTTCTTCATAAGATATACCCAAGTGCAACGGGTGTAATCATCAATAAAGGTGACATAATAACGATGGTGAGACAATGCAGTGATAGGCGAAGGCCTCCAGACGTCAGAATGAATAAGGTCAAAGGCACTAGGTGCACGATGCATACGAGGGATATAAGTAGTGTGAGTATGTTTTGACAATTTACAAGTTACACATTTAAAATCCTTGCAAGCTGGATTCAAAGATGGAAATAACTGACATAAATACTGAAAGTTTGTATGTCCTAAATGAACATGCCATAAATCTAAAGTTTGAGGAGAGAAACTGGAGGAATTATCAACTGGTAAAACAGAAGTTTGCAGACTAGATGAGGACATTCTGGAAGAAGGAGGATCGCCAAAGTAGTAGAGATTGTCACGCTCATAACCCCTGCCAAGAATCTTCTTCGAAGTCAGGTCATGCAAGAAACAACGATTGGGTAAAAAGACAACGGCACAATTCAAGTTTTTCGCAAGACAGCTCACAGAAAGAAGATTATAGGCAAAATTAGGGACATAATATACAGAGGGAAGAATGATGTCTGAAGATAGGCGGGGCATCACCCTGACTATGGATGGGAATGAAGGACCCATCAGCAATGCAAACAGACTGATCAATAGAGATAACTGGAGAAGTAAAAGTAGACAGCTCACCAGTCATGTGACTATTAGCTCCAGAATCCAGAATTCAAGTGGGATGATCTGACTTACCGTGAAGAGCGATAGGAATACCTATAACAAGAGCAACTATGGGACCGGAAGACGATGAGGCTTCCTTTTCGAGCAAAGAACTACGGTGGTGACTGGACAAGGTTGTTGGGTGCAAAACAAGATGGTGGATGGGAGAGGAGGCTGACCGTGAGAGACAGAGTGGCCGGAGGACGGTGATGATGCCGACAATGGATCAGATCTGGACAGAGGAGAGATCAGATCTGGATGGTGATGACACTGGCAATGGACGGCAGGTAAAACGATGCTCTGTACAGCAGAGATCTATACGACCGGAGAAGAACGATGCTCACTGAACTAGAGTACTGCAAGGCAGTAGATCACGAGTTCCGACTGACAAAGGCTCCAGATTGGAAAACTATTTGCAAGAACTGTTTGAAACAAACCTCAGTTGTATGAGATAGCCTTGCAGTACCAGATCGAAGAATTGAAATGAGAGTTGAACCAGAGAGTGAGAGGTGAAGGAGCTGGTCGAGAGAGAGAGGGTGCCGAATAGGGGAGATGGCCGACTAAGAGAGGGGCCAACTGGGAGAGCGCGGCAGCGGGAAAAAAAGGGTGATTGGCGACGAGATAGCCGGAGATCCTCCGAATGCTGAGGACAGTGGGGAGAAGGCAGAGAAGGGGTCACCTGTCAAAGCCAACAGCGGACACAGACGGTGCCGACGAACCGACGGGCAGAAAGACAGGCGATATAGGTCGTCGGAGGATGGCTATGGAGGTCGCCGGAGAATGGACTGTCGATGGGGGTAGAGCCGGTGAGAAGGCCAGCCGGAGGATGGCAGAAGGCAGTGAGGAGATAGAAGGTGATGCGATGGAAATTGCCGAAAAGAAATGATAACAGCATCTAGGGTTCTTTTGATTGTCTCTGATACCAAATTGCAAGAAAAAGAATTGTATTTTCTCATATATTCAACACTGTACAAGATGGGAATTTATACAAGAGGAGATTATACTCCTAAGGTAAGGTAATCAAGATCCTAAGGAAGGTAATCAAGAGTAATTAACCAAATTTATACAAGGAAATATTATGGTCAAAGATAACCAAAAATAGGGACTCTACATAAGTAAAAATCGATCCTAAAAAATCTTTTATTTCCAACACATACCATTAGAATTAAGACATTTGCTCGTATCTTTAGGAACCGAAAGTTTTATCCGATTGGCGAGAATAGCGGAACACGTGTGTTTGCCGCTATTCTCTAGTCATCAAAACACCTATACATGTTTTGTGTTGTTCTGTCGTACTAGATATCATCTCGTCGCACTGATAGGATGCCACGCCGCAATGAATGGAACTAAATGTTGAAATCTACGTGGAAATCATGCCGACTTGTACAGCTATGCGCCAAACTAGAATAAAATGTACCGCACTGAGCACTTATGTCTAGAGAATTCGGAACAAACCCTAACTTGGGTAAAATCCAGAAATACCCTAACCATAATTGTCCCTAGTTTTGGTTACTTCAGTCGCACAACCGGAGTGGACAAAGCTATCAATTTGGCCTAAACAGTGTCGTTCCAATTAGCATACTGTCAAACGGTCAAATCTGGAGTACCTATATTCAATGCGTATTAATTCCTGATGGGATCGGTGTGCATTTTGAGGAAACCTCGCATCATCCACACGTGTCCAAAATATTTAAACGGCACAAACACCTATCGCAACTTTATCATTTCTTTCGTCTTCTCTCGCATTCCAGAACTCTTTCGAAACCCTACCATTTCGTTCGTATCTATCTAAATTCTTCGTCGGATCTTTCCTCTGTAAGTTTTCTTGATTCTTCTCTATCTTCGCTCTGCTATCTCCTGATTTCTCTCTTTTCAGTTCTTAATTTCATCTTTCATTTCTTTCGAATGGGGTACTTCTGTTCTCTGGTAATACTCATGAGAAGCTAGAATAGTTCCGCTTGAGATATAGGATTCTAAGCGATGTTGCTAGCCAACTAGCTCCTCCCGACTTCATAATGGAGGACATTGATTTCAACGTCTTTTGTATTCCTCTCAATCAAATCGTGGAGAACGTGTTCGATTCCCCATCCACTCTTTGTATAGACTTTTTGAGCTGACTCCGAGTGACCCCAATGCAAATTGCTCTTAACACTGCGAGGATGATCATGGGGGCAACCGCCTTAAATAGGATCACTGGTTAAAAAATGCGCACCTGGGAGATTTTGTACCATTACATTGTTCATCATATGAAGAATGATGTCTGATACCTAAAGATCCGCGCAAGGAGCAACAAGCTGAGTAGCTCCCGGACTCCAATAAGGGGGACGATGACGACTACCTCATAGTGACGGGGAACTGGGAGTTTGCTCCTGAGGAAAAACAAACGACTCAAGTGCACCGCAAAGATGGAACACCTAGTCAGTAACTTCCTTCCTTTCATTTTCTTTCTGATCTTCAATATGCTGAATTCTAATGTCTTGTATCTATAATGCAGACTCTAACATCAATCGCCCTTCTAGGAACAAGAAGAGAGTTGACTTGGAAGAAATCCAGAAGGCTGTAAACTTCGTTGCTCCAGACGGATGGCCTCTAGACAAGATCATGTCACGTCCTTCTTGACTACACTCCTCACTACAGAGGATACATGAGTAGCACCCAAGCTATTATTGCTCATGTCGAACTTGTCATTCTGACAGGCATTCCCCTTGATCATTTGGGGTTACAATTTCCAGACCAACCACAAGATCTCGTCCTGACTCGCAGATATCCAAAAAGGAGCCTATGATAGAAGAAAATATTTTTTAAGAGGTAGACCGGTGGTGATTCTTCTAGTTGGGTAGAAATCGTTGGGTTTTCTCGTGCTGAGGTTAAAGTTGGAACGTCCCGTCCTGAAGCCAAGCTCTCACTGCGTCAAAGCCTTGACAGTTGGGAAGAAGATATGGCACCCATAGATTTCAAAACATTATGAAAGCTGAGGATTCGAAACAACGTTACCCCATCCCCTTGGTCCGGCTATTGATCCGTCACAAGCTAAGACCACTACCCAGGCCCCTCCTCCTAGTAAAGAACCCCCCTACGGAAACCCTTTTCCCTCCTCACAACACTCGCTCGAGGGAAGAGACGGCTGAAAAGGAGCCCGCAGAGGTGGGTCGTGAGCTAAAAAGGCTTAGGAAGACGGCAGACACACCAGGGCTGGAGTGGCATCCTAGACTGTTGAGAGCTAATGGCACTAGCAGAGCCGTGAAGCCCATTGAATCCATCCTGGATGAGAGTACGGCCAAGGCAATAGCCCATGCCGCAATACTCCTTGTAGACATGGCATTGTAGGGCAAGACGAGCATCGATACTCTAATGACTCAAGTCATTACACTCTACATAAAGGTAAATCGACATCCTTGTCACTTGTAAATTCTTTCTGTTCATCTTGGTTCTAACATCTTCTTTCTTGGATTCATCTCAGTAGAGGGTACAGTCGAGGGCATGGAAAGGTATGCAACGAGCATTCCAAGGAATTGTAAAGGGCCGAGACTGCCCTTACTATTGGAAAGCGCCTGCAGAGCCTAGCGAAAGCTGCGAAGAAACGGTGCAGGAGGTGACAGACTCTTTGTCCAGAGAGCAAGTTGCTACGAAGAAGGTTGAGGTCGAGGCTGTCAAGGCCAAAGCTGAAGTCGACCAAATCATTCAAGGATAAACAAAAAGTTGCAGGAGGCTCTGGACCTTGTAAAGACCAGGACGCTTGAGCAGAATTCTATGAAGTACGAGCTGGCGAAAACCCAGGAGGCTGCCAAGAAGTCCTACGCTCAGGGGGTGAAGGAGTTTGTTCAGCAACTCCCAAGACTGAAGGATGCTATCTTTATTGATTCCTGGGTAGTGGCCATGGCCACTCTGAATGTCACAGGGGATTCTCCATTCCGCATAGAGATCCCCTTGCAGAGTAAGGCCTCTGCCGTCCAGGCAGTCCCTCCCTCTAAGGTAACTCTTGAAATACCTCCTCCTAATGATGCTTCCAGTGCACCTTCTGTTAGTGTTCCCAGTGCTCCTATTGTCGTCGTGGATCCCTCTGTTGCTGCTGTAGCACATTCTTCTTAAGATCTTGCTTCAACTTTTTCGTTTTCTTGCACTGTCTTTTCTTGTACTGTCTTTTGTTGTACTTAGAAACCATGCAACTCTTCAACTTTTCTTAATGACATACTTTCTTATGCTTCTTGCTTCTGTGGTTTGCATAATCTTTCTTTTACTTTCTTTCTGTTCTTTAAATCATGTGTCAGGATTTCCAAATATTCTGCCAAGTGTTAATCCTGATCATGTATTTCGAATTGTTAGCCTTAGACCGTTGTCCTAGTAGGTTTCCACCTATTTTGAGCCTTTCAATTCTGGACTATTGCCCCTTTGAGCTTTTCAGCTCAGGACCATTGTCTCATTTGAACATCTGCTTGGGACCATTGTCCCTTTAAAGCATTATGTTCGGGACCATTGCCCCATTCGAACATCTGCTTGGGACTATTGTCCCCTTAAAGCATTTTGTTCGGGACTTTCGCCCATTTTGAGCATCTGATTGGGACTATTGGCCCATAAAGCAATTCAGCTCGGGACCATAGCCCCATTTGAACATCTTCTTGGAACCATTGTCCACTTAAAGCATTATGCTCGAGACTTTCGCCCCTTTTGAGCATCTACTTGGGACTATTGCCCCATTTGAACATCTGCTTAGGACCATTGTTCCGTTAAAGTATTCTGTTCGGGACTTTCGCTCCTTTTGAGAATCTGCTCAAGACCATTGCCCCTTTAAGCCTTTCAACTAGGGACCATTCAACCTTTCGGCTCGGGACCATTGCACTCTTGAGCATTTCGGCTCGGGACCATTGTCCCTGTAAAAAATTTTGTTCAGACCATTGCCGCATTCGAACGTCCGCTTGGTACTGTTGTCCCCTTAAAGCATTTTGTTCGGGACTTTTGCCCCTTTTGAGTATCTGCTTGGGACTATTGTCTCCTAAAGCAATTCATCTTGGGACCATTGCCCCATTTGAACATCTGCTTGTGATCATTGTCTCCTTAAAGCATTCGGTTCGAGACTTTCACCCATTTTCAGCATCTGTCTAGGACTATTGCCCCCTAAAGCAATTCAGCTCGGGTTCATTTCCCCCTTGGGTTTCTCATCCATTTTTAGTCTCTACTCGGAACCATTGCCCCCAGTAAGGAAGTGAAGGCAATATGGCTTTGCTTCCTTACTTGAACCTGGAACTGAAATTGAAACTTGAACAATGTTTTGAAAAGGTTGACAGTGTTACATTGAGATTGTTGTTACAAAAGGTGCTTTCTGGACTGAATGTCATTACATTGTAACTACTGGAAAAATTTTCTGAGGTTGAAGACGTTCCATATACGCGGGACATTGCCCTCGTCTAGGTCTAATAGTCTGCAGGCACTTTGTCCTGCTTTTCCGACCACTTTGTAGGGCCCTTCTTAGTTCGGCCCAAACTTTCGATCAGCTCGGTCCTTGGTTTTTACAAAGACTTTTCTCAGTATCAAAGCTCCAACTCAAAATTCCCTTGGATGCACCTTACTATAGTAGAACTTGGCAAGTTGTTCTTGATAGGCAGTTAGCTTGATGAGTGCTTGTTCTCATTTCTCTTCGGCTAGGTACAACTGCATGACCAAAGCGTTGTCATTGTCCTCGTGTTCCACCAATTCAATGCGGATAGTGGGGATGCCAACATCTATCGGTATTACAGCCTCAGTGCCATAGGCTATGGAAAATGGGTCTCGACAGTGGATCTCCTTGGGGTTGTACGGTAAGCCCAAAGGACTATTGTGAGTTCGTCCACCCACCTCCCCTTAGCCTTTTCCAACCTCTTCTTGATGTCTTTCAATAAGTCTTGTTCGATGCCTCTGCTTGACCGTTGCTATGCGGATAGCTGACGGATGCGTAGAAGTTCCGGATCTTGTATGTCACGTCTCATCCCAATAAACAACCTGGAAAGGCTAATGTTGAACGACTTACGTGGCTAAAACTCCTTTCGAAGATCTCAACAAAAGCCATATAAAATTTTTTTTTCTTTTTAAAGACATCCTCACCATTAGACATGCATAATAACCACCAATATAACAACACCCACACCACAGCGGAACAACTAAATGAAAATACCTCAATGCACTAAATGAAAATACCTCAATGCATAGATTAAGAATAGCAAGACAATCTCCAAGTCATCAAGAAAACACATAAACATCCTCACAAATCCAACTCTAAAACCCGAAAGGTAAAACAATCCCAAATATGAATAATCAAGTGAATGAAATAAAAAAACTAGCTATTACATGCACTTCTTCAATCTCTTGCCCAAGGACAATGTAATACAATCCCGCTAATGACTCGTAGTGGACTGCTACTCCAAGCTACCTGGATTCCAAAAAGAAAACCAGAGTGTAAGATATAATATTTCAAGTTCCAAAACAAGCCAAAAACTTTCTCAAAATAATAGGCTGAAGCCCCACTTTTCAAAACTTTTTTGGCTGTAGCCCATTAAAAAGATTTGTGCATCCCACGCACGTTAATAAGAATTGGGGCATCCCCGCACCTTTGATAAGATAAATGCATTTCATGCATGATTAGTAAGATCAGAGCGTCTCACGCACCTCTTGGCAGTTTGCCGAATTTGTGGGTATTGCGCTGCTACCCACGACCAAAAATATGATTTTTATAAACAATTGCTCGAAGACCAATTTCACAAATGTCGGATGGCCACTATTTACAACTGAACCAAGTAACGTACAATTGAAATAGAATACTACATACACTCATTGTTGCCTCTTAAGAGGATGTCGTCGTTTATTTTTTGGTGCTCCTCGATTTACCGTTTTCGTTCCTGAAATCAATCTTACACAATCAATACAACCAACAATATTGAACGATAATATAAGAGACAAGAATTAACAACGCATGCCTTGAAAATCCATGAATCCCATTCACCCACATGCATACACACATTCACTCCGAAACTTTCGTAGACACATGCAAGCATCAAGGGTTAATGAACCACCCACAAACCTGAACATACAGATACAACATGAAATTTGATACACAATATTCCTTAGATTAACCATGGAAAAGCTAAGATGAATCCCAAGAAAAACACATCAAAACAAAGGATATTACCTTGCACGACGATCACGGCATTCAATGCTCTCTGAAAACATCTCTAGATCAAATCTCGAGCCTCTATTCTCCAAGAACTTCCCTTTTTCTCTCTCTACCTCCCTTGGTTCCCTCTCTCAAGTCTAATAACCCCAATCCACACTTAGATATGATTTTTAGGGTTAAAACACGACTTAGGGCAAAAATAACCACAAAAAGAATCAAAAACCGCAACTTAACCCGAACAAAACTCGACCAAACTTGAGATATACACTGGCGCCTCTTCAGCGCGTGCACGCCCAAGGCACGCTCCCTAGCGTGATGGGCGCGCCCAAGCCGCGATGCGTTCTGTTTGGGGGTGTCCTTTTCGCACCCAGCGCCCCCCGAATGCGCCCAATCCGCGCTATGCGCTGTTCCAACCCATACTTAGTCAAATTTGAGCTTCTAGACCATTTTCTTTACCCCAAGATCAATCACAAACATTTTTCCATTGTTTTAGACACCCAAAGACACTCCGACGTAATTCTAAAACTTCTCCGAGTCTTGAATAAACTCTAAACTAAACCTCAATCAAAAAGGTCTAGAATATCACC
This sequence comes from Monotropa hypopitys, assembly GCA_002855965.1. Taxonomy (NCBI): domain Eukaryota; kingdom Viridiplantae; phylum Streptophyta; class Magnoliopsida; order Ericales; family Ericaceae; genus Monotropa; species Monotropa hypopitys. The sequence continues at coordinate 4,758 of NMUG010004138.1, read as the reverse complement.
AACTCCCTAAGAATTAATCTTTCAATGACACAACGCCATAAAACTCATGATAGTGAGCTTGACACCTTAACTCATGGTTTTCCCGGATGAAAGAATGATCCCAAACATGCAACACCGTAACATGAACCACACCACATGCTATGACATAATAAAAATATTAATTACCACCTTTTACCCTACGATGTACACTTTTCCATCCATTAAACATGCAACTCTAAATTAAAGATTTACGCAAACATCTTTAAATGAATTTATTTATTGAAAAATAAACAAATGGGTATTACAACTCACCCCCCACCCCTCCTTAGGAGATTTAATCCCCGAAATCAAAGAATTACCTGAGAACAACTATGGATACTCCTTCCGCAAGCTCTCTTCACCTTCCAAGTAGCTTCTTCGATGCCATGATTCTGCCACAAAACCTTCACCCATGGAACCACCTTTGAACGTAGAACTTGCTATTTGCGGTCCAAAATCTTCATCGGTCTCTCCTCATATGACAAATCTTCCTTCACCTACAATGACTCAAACTTTAGTACATGAGATGGATCACTCGCATACTTACGGAGCATCAAAACATGAAAAACATTGTGAAGTCGAGACAATTCCACTGGTAAGGCCAATCTATAAGCAGTTACCCCTACTCTATCTACAATCTCATAAGACCCAATATATCTCGGTGCCAATTTTCCCTTCCGTTTAAATCGAACTACACCTTTCTATGGAGATACTTGCAAGAATACGTGATCCCCAATATCAAACTCCAACTCTCAGCGCCTATTATCCACATAGCTTTTCTGAAAACTTTGCGCTACCATGAACCTTTCCCGAATAGGTTTGACACCATCGGTAGCTAATTGAATCAATTCCAGACCCAAAACCTTCCTCTCGCCAACATTAATCCAACAAATAGGAGTTCTACACCTCTTACCATATAAGGCCTCAAAAGGAGTCATCATAATACTACTCTGATAGCTATTGTTGTACGCAAACTCAATCAAAGGTAGGTAATCATCCCAACCTCCCCGGAAATCCAACACACACGATCTCAATATGTCCTCCAAAGTTTGGATAGTCCTTTCCGATGCCCATCAGTCTGTGGATAGAAAGTGGTACTAAACTTCAAAGATGTACCCAAAGTATGTTGCAAACTAGCCAAAAACCTCGACGTAAACTTAGGATCATTGTCGCTAACAATAGACACAGGAACACCATGGAATCTCACAATCTCATCAACATACACCTTCGCATATTGATCTGTATTGTACGTAGTCCTCACAGGAAGGAAGTGAACGGACTTCGTCAAACGGTCCACAATAATCCAAATAGAATCAAAATTTCCCTTTGATCTAGGGAAACCTACCACAAAATCCATGGTTATGTGCTCTCATTTCCACTCAGGTATTGGTGAGTTTTGTAATAATCCACCAGGTCTTTGATGTTCAATCTTGACTTTCTCACAAGTTAGACCCCTAGTGTAAAATCCATCCTAGAAAAATTCCAATTTAAATGAAATGTTATTAATAAATAAATAATGAGGTGTGTGATTAGTGGTGAGACCCGTGATTATTATTATAAAACGGGAAGAGGATAAAAAAATTTAAATGTTACTGATGGGGTTAAATAAAATAAATAAGAGAGAAAGAGGTTTAAATGGTTAAGAAAATTAGACTAGGGCCTTAATTGCAATTGAGAGGGAAGTGAGGGTTGTAAATGAATTTGTCAATGAATCATGCAATTTTATTACGTGTAACTCAAAAAAATTGAGTATACAATATATGTATAACTCCCCTGCTTCACAAGTATCAATTCTCAGCCAAAATGAAAGTTGGGGAGAGAGAGACGACGAAACCCCAAACTGGGGAGAGAACCAAAACCAAAATCGTGAAAGAAATTCGGCAAAGAAAGAAGGGAAAAGATTTCGATGGCGGAAGGAATTGAGAGAAATCCCCAAATCGGAAACCCAATAGCGGTTGGAGAAAAGGGAGATCGAGAATTCGATCGAAGTGGAGGAGGATTTCGGCTGCGATTACGGGCGATACGGTATGTGTATATAGGTACGAATTTGTGCCTGTGTGTGTCATCATGTAAGGGTGTATGCGTGGCGGTGTGTACGTGCGCGACTGTGTGACAGTGTGTGTGTGTGTCGCCATAGGTGTGTGTGTGTGCAATTTCACACGTGTGTGTGTGTATTACTCAACTATGTGTGCGATGCGAGGATATGTGTGTACACCGTGTGACTGTGTGTAAGGTGTGTGTCATGGCTGCGTAAATACAGTAAAGGATTGTGGACTTTGTGAAGTCCAGAAACATAGAATTGATGAGTGAATTAATGAAGAACAGTGGAACTGTGAAACCCAGTTAAGGCTTCTGCAGATTGTGTTATCGGTAACCCATTCTCGGTGGTTACCGGTAACTGATTGTTTGTGGTTATCGGTAACCGGTTCCTTATGGCTATCGATAACCAGGTTTCGGGTTTCTGGGGAAAATGGGGTTATCAGTAACCGGACCCAGGTGGTTACCGGTAACCGGTTACTCGGGAAATTTTATGAAAAAAGGAGAGAAATGAGAAGAATGGAAAATGACGGGATTTAAAGATTAGTAAAATAAATTTTAGTCTAGTTGAGTTAGTTAATTAAACAAATATTGTTATGATATGTATTTCAGGAATTGATACAAATTCAATCGAAGTTCCAAAAGGGGAATCAAATCAGGAATTATCGGAAAGTCGGGTGAATGAATAAGATAAGTACCTTTTAATTAAGATAATTGTTTCTTTTAAATAGAAATATGAGATTAATGTGTGTCAGATTTTAGTTGTACCATAAGATTTACACTTTAAATGCACTTAATCCTCTTGTGTATATTGCTTTTCTGTTATGATAGATGTAGAATTCTATTTATTGAATTCCAGAGTGGTGTTAGTTGTTAATGTCACTTTTATGTTGGACATTTGAGAATGACAGTTGTAAAAACCCCTTGTACTAAATTGAATGGGATGTGTTGAACTGTAATAAAACATTCATGCATCATTGTTGCATGGTTTAGTGGTGTGGTGATGAGGTGGATGCATAACTACAACATATCGTGTATAGAAAAGAGTCGATCGTAAGCTACGAGCTTGTGAAATATGGTATCATGGCGATTATGAAGCTAATAGTAAGCTGTGAGCTTTAAGTAACATAAGTTGGGTATAAATTTGCCGTGTTAGAGTTGTTGCAAATGCATATTCATGTATAGAACGGTGTTGCAAGAAAAGTATAAAATAATTAGAAGGGTGGGACATTCGATACAGTAGTTGTAAATTGGTGTAAAAGTTGTGTTCATATCTTTATTCAGTATACTGTTGCTTACCTTGCACTTATTACATTATTTCTCTGCTTTAAAAGTTGTCAAATTCTGTATCTTATTCATTCCTGGAATCCAAATTTTTATTCCAACATTTTGGCAAGTTCTAGGATGTCCACTACTAGCCAGGAGAATTATCTGTCGAGAGGTAGTTTAGAATTTGTTTACTTTAATAAATTCAAGTTGTGGTCAAAAACTAATAATATAGAATTAAAAGAACGGTAAAATATAGATGAGTTGTAATAAATCTAGCTTAACATTTTCTTTCTAAAGGAATCTTGGAATAGTGTGATTAAAGCAAAAAGTAGGTAAAGTATTTCCTTAAACATTATTAAGGATTTTGAGATTTAGTCATAGCCACCTCGGATAATAGTTATTATAAATAATTATGATCCGGGAAGGGGCGTGACACTTTGTGGTATCAGAGCCTAGGTTTTCAAATTGGACCTAGAAAGAGTGATGTGTTGGTCAAAATAGTGGACATAGGTGTATGAGATTAGTGAGGTGTTATGAAAAGAGAATAGTTGAGAGGAATGTTGTGTGTGGCCATTAATTTTCCTTAGGTCCAGTTAGAAGAACACCTGATCACCGTTTCTTCTGATTGGAAGTTTGGGTAAGTTAATTGGAAACACATAATGTTTCCTAGGTGTGAGATGGTTAGAATTGGTAAAGGATAGAAATAGTAATGGACTATAGAATGTTGGTGAGTTAAAAATGAGTTTTGATCACTGTTGATGTCTTACTAAAAATGTGTTATGGTGACATTTTATATTTTGTCACAGAATTAAAAAATGAATCCATATAAAGATACTGTTCCTATAGAATCAAGAGTGGAAGAAGTAAAATAGTTGTATATGTTGAAAAATTCACTAATAAGTGAGAATACAGATAAATTTGTTGCAGCAATGACTGAATATTTAGAGTATTCAGATGCAGCAAAGAGAATTAAGGGAACCAAGAATTCGGGTGTCATTCTAATGAAACAATTTAGAAGGTTATAGTTATGCTATTGCTTGGTTAAAAAGAATGAAGAAAAGGTTTGAAACGGCATTCAAAACTTTACGCACCTGAGTTAGTAGATATTGATATTAAGAGGTGTAGACAATTTAGAGATGGATTGGATACTGATGTGGCAAGTTGGTTGAAAACCTTTTGTGAAAAGAATTATATTGATTTAGTTGATAAGGCAAAATGAGTTGAAAAGAATGTGTAAGAAATAAATGATAGAAAAGAGTGGTTTTAAAATAAGGTTAAAAGTGATAGCAAATGTTTTTGATGTACTTTGTGTGTATGTAAAGGGTTGAATACATGTGAAATAAACTCACTTAATAGCATTGAAATAATTTGGTTAATACTCAAAATGATTAGTGTGAGAATAGTGTTTCTTTTGTTAAATCTATTCTTTATGGA
>NMUG010004137.1:0-14116 GCA_002855965.1 Monotropa hypopitys | reverse complement strand
TTCAAACAATTAAGGAAATTTTATACATTATCCGATTGAACTAATTTTTTACAGTATAATATAAAATAATATTTTAAAATAAATTCCGAAAAAAAATTTGTTTGCGCCCCACGAAGGCATTGTCACCCTGCTAAGCCCCCACGCTTTAAAGGATAAAAATTCAAACGATTAAGAAAATTTTATACATTATCCGATTGAGCTAATCTTTTACAGTATAACATAAAATAATATTTTAAACAAAACCTCGTAAAAAATTTGTTCGCACCCCACGTGGGCCCTCCCACAGGGGCACTGCCACCCTGCTAAGCCCCCACGCTTAGCAGGGTCCCGGATCCATTCCCTAAAGGCACATATAAGGGCTTAGCAGGGTCCCGGATCCGTTCACTAAAGGCACATATAAAGCAGGCCCTATACTCGTGTCCACATAAACATTTTCTTTTGGACTTCTTAAAAAGGTACCTTTTAATTGAATCTTCCTAATTAGAATTTAGGGAGTTCTTCTTATTCAATTAGGAATGATTTATAATTCCTTTTTAATGTTTTCATATTTAGATTATGATTCTTTTCAATAGTTTTTTAAAATGCCAAAAAGAAGGGAAAGGCTCAATAAGTACTTCTTGTCAATATTTTAGCAAGCGTTCTTATTATTTGTTGTACTAGTGATAGCTCGTGCCGATAGCACAGGGCGACAGAATAAAAAACTCAACACAAAACCTAAAGATACGATAAAACTTAGGGTGTTAATAATGCCTTCGGCACTAATTCGTGCCTTCGACACTCATGATGAATGACGACATTCAATCCGTATTTTCGATATAACCCGTGGCAATGGCACAGGACGACAGAATAGAAAACACAACACAATACCTAAAGGTACAATAAACTCTGGGTGTTAGTAATGCCTTCGGCACTCATGATAAATGACGACACTCAATCCGTATTTTTGGTATAGGCCATGTCAATGGCACGTGGCGGCAGAATAAAAAGTGCAACACAATACGTAAGAATATTATGAAACTTTTGGTATTAGTAGTATCTTCGGCACTACACTTACAAAAAAATGAAGTAAATAATTTTTTAGTTAACAAAACATTGAATAATTTTTTAAAATAAAATAAACATGCAATTAAACAAATAAAATTAATACTGAATTTAAATTTATTTATTAAAATTAACATGCAACTATTTAATTATTTTTTATGTCTCAAAAATGTGTGGGGGCAATCCATGTGAAACGGTGAAAAATGTATATGAAAATGTATATGGAAAATATGTAGAGAAAATGTATGAATTATATGTGGGACCCGCGCTAAAATGTTTTGTATAATAGATACTTCAAACGGAAAGGCAAAAGTACATATTCTGCGTCTATGAAGTTACAGAAGACAATGCTCCTGAGTGCATTGATGTGATATAAGAGTTCAAAAGGCAACAAATCTAATCTACACAATCTGTTCATCATTATCCTGAATCTGTTACTCATCCTGGATTTTGCTTTTGCTCAACCCTTCTAGCACAACTACAACATGAATGACCATATCTCAAGTATTGTAAATAAACCAAATTCTTTGGACGACAATCACTTACTGAAAGAATAAGGAGACTTGTACTTGTCCATTTCCACTGTAGCATCATTACTGGTAACTTTCATCCTGTCTAGGAACCCTGCTCATGACTTACAGATAATTATTGAAAGCTGTTCAAATTTGACATGGAGGCAGTACCTACACCGCAGGTCGAAAGTTGAAGACAATTAACTCCGATGGGCTTCAACGTGGTTGCCGACACAGCTGAGGACACCAAAACAAGCATTTAAAAGAACAATCTGTATCCATAGGTTTTAAACTTTTAAGTTCTGTTCACCGTGGCTAAAGATTCTTCCAAGAAATTTTGGAGTTGTGACGAGTAAATATTCGGGTAAGTCCTGTAGTGGTCCACATGAGGGGATAAGCCAAAGTTACAACACCACACTTTTCTTCCCATTCTCCTTTGCTTGTCAATAAAGAATTCTACAGCCTGAGATTGGATGACTTTATCACCTGTACTATACAAGTAAAGCTGGGGGCAAGGAGGCTGATTCTTTGAGAGGGTACAAATGACCTTTTTCAACCTCCTGTCAGGCAAAAGTAAAGGTTTCTGAAAAAAAAAACTTAAGCTAATTGTAGTCATGGGTGGAGTAAGATTTGGCCAAGAGCGGATCCAGAAATTTGATTCAGAGGGGGCACCTATTACACATAGTTTAGAGAAACAAATCTAGTATCATACCGTTGATGCTCGAAAATATTCTAGGTCGTGCGGTGTACAGGCATGCAAAAATATGCATATTCAACGTTCAAAGTAGGAGTAGATTGAACACAGGCAAGAACATGTGTTAGTTAAGTTAAATGCAATTCACAATTGTCCGTGATGAGTTTTTATTGTCAAAAGCAAGAGAGACTTAGCAAAACTTTTTCTATGTTTGTGTAGTCGGGAGTCGGGAGCACTACAAAAAAATAGGCATTCCCCGCCCTTCCTTCCCCGAGTTTAAGCAAAACCCCCAAAAAAATTTTATAGACACAACAAAAAAGGTAAAATCATCCTAAAATACTTAGGTGCGAAGCTTTCACTCTTATTTTCCTTCTGCTATAACACACAGGTCCTAAAAATGCGCGAGGATTGACGCACTTCCAATATCGAGATTTGATTTTTTCTTGAGCTGAGGCGACTCAAACGCTCTTCCGAAGCTGATTTATTGTAACCCAGAGCTTTGCTCCATCAATCGACACTGTCAACTGGACGATCCTCCTCCAGAACTACGACCGCCTCAATGTACGAACCAGACACTACATCCCTGCCCTCCGGTTTCTCCCCCCTTCAAGCAGCCACTCACCGAGTACATCAGGTCTCATGATCGACTCTCTCCTAATGTCTTTTTATTTTAGGACTTGTTTTAGTGATGCCAATAATGTATTTGATGAAAGTACTCAACCAACTTAAACTGAGTTTTGACTCTACTCTTTTTATTTCATACATCAGGACAAATGTTGCTCAATATAATATCTAACTTTTTATTATTTACCAAACTACAAGTTTGATTGTATGTGAATGTAATGGCAAACATGAAAAAATACTAAAACAAATTTAGACTTTTTGCGTCGTTTTGTAAAATGTCGGGAAAGTCTATTTTTTTGATTTTTTTGGACTTTCCCGGGGTTTGTAAAATGCAGGGAAATCCCAAAAAACGCCGGGAACAATATCGGAGTTTTAAAAAACGCCAGGAAAGCTATTGCCAGCGTTTTCAGCCTTTTGCCGGGATTTTACAAACGCCGGGAAAACTAATAAATATTGTAGTATGGGAAAATGGAGTTACATGGTGGTGAAAAGCTAGGTAGGTCACGTGCCCACCCTGATCCTTCACTGGATCCGCCCCTGGATTTGGCTCTCTAAAATATCAAAATCGAATTATGATTGGGTATATATGGAAACACTTACTCTTTAACATCGGCCAAGTTAAAAAGAAAAGAGAATAGCTTCTCAAATACTATAAGAAGCACAGTTTCAATTAATAAAGGTTTCTTCTCCCGTGTCTTGCAAAGACCAGCTTCAGTCCTTATTCCTTCTCCAGCCTCAGTAGAAGCTGATGATAATGAGCTGCGTTTTTTCAGCAGGGCAGCAGTAAATCCAGCTGCCCAGACCTAAAAAATAGTGAATGCCTATTGATGCATTAGCAACACTCCATGCACAATCAAGAGAAACACAAAACTAACAAACTAGCATATCATATTATCAGCATACGGAAATCAATTGTGAGACTCCATAACCATAAGAAATGACAGAAATAAAAGAAAGTCTTACATTAGATCAGTGATTGTCAATTGAGAAAATTCAATAACGTTTACATTTAGTGGATAATCAACGCCCAGTTGGTACCCATTAATCGGTATCTAGGAAGGAAAAATGACGAGGACAAACCTAACATTTTGTAATAATACGCAAAATGGTTGTACTTAGACTCGAACCCAAGACCTTAAGTGTAACACCCAACTTAGAAAAATCATTTGTTAATTTAATTTAAGCAAGTTTATTCTTCATTATTACGTTTAGTTTGAAAATTTACTTGCTAAATGACAGATTTTTGGGCAACAATATGTTAAGTTATGGCCATGGAATATTAGTTAGGGAGTTAGTTTTATTTGAGATAGTTTAGAACTGTTCTCTGGTTTTTGAGCCATGTTCCTTTTATATTTCGAAATGTGAAGGATTGTTGAGGGACACATTTCAATATGTGATCCCTCTGTTCAAGTGTTTCTTGGACGAATAATGGCCATATTTCGATATATGTGGGGTAGCGGATGAGCATATATCAAAATGGGCGAGGTTTGTTTCACTGTGTTTGGTTGGGTCTTAGACGTATATCGAAATGTAACCAAAGGAGGAAAATGTATATCGAAATGGAGTGGAGTTACAGATGTAGATCATGCACGAAGAGGTGAGTTTTGTCGTTGTCCAAACCGAAATAAACTCAATCGGTGGAGTCATTTACGCATAGAAAACTCAGAAGCATTTCAAAATATTGTAGAGAGAGAAAGAGTAACCCGAGAGAAAGAGGGAGAGGATTTTTGTTGGCGATTTGTTGGGGGTTTGGCTTAAAAAATTCAATCCAAGCTAGGAACTCAATTCATCGGGTAAGTAAATGAGTTAGATTCCCTTTTCTTGTTTAATCTCTGAGTTTGATTTCAATATTTGCAAGGATTTAGAGGGAATTTCGAAAATGGATTTCTGTATGGGTTTTCAAATGGTTTTATTGAGTAGGATGAATCTGATGGGTTTTGAATCGTCAATCTTAGTAGTTGGTTATTTATTAATAACTGTTCGTTGTTAGATTTCTTTTCATTAATAGAAATCTGTTCAAGCATGTATGGAGTTGAATCCATAGATTTGTTATCACACAATGAAGTTAATTGAGTAGTAAACATGATTATAGGTCACACGCCCGCTTGATTACATTCTGTTTAGAGTTGAGTATTGGGGCGGGGCGGGACATTAAAGTTATTAGGTTGAGTCCAGTGGTCCCCTTTAGTGCATCTGTACCAAAAAAAAACTTGCGGATTTGGGCCACAATGGATCCTAGCCTCCTAGGTGAATACCATGAAGGAGGCATGAAACAAGAAAATACCAAAGGAAAGTGTTCCATTTCCGGAGTATTGCCCGGCTTCGAGTCCTACTACTGCTAGCTGCAACTTCCTCTTGTCATACGAGAATGTTAAAAAAATAAATGACAGCTTTTGCTAAGTCAGTCAAGAAAAAAAATTGACCTCTAAACAAGATCGCAGCAATTATCAGTGGGATCTGCCTACATCATTTCAGATATTGGAAAAAATGGCTGCTACTAGAATAGGCATGAGATCGGATCAAATTCAAATCTCATCCAAAAAAATCCGAATCTAATCTAAAATAATCCGAACCAGCTCATTCTAATACAGACGGAATGGATCTGAAGTCCGGTACGATCTGGTTATTAATCCAGATGAAAAGCTCAATCCACATTCCTCCTTAAAACCAAGGTGTTAAGGAGAGGGAAACATGAGTCTTATAACCAATAGAGATGGGACATAATTAGGAAATATGGGATACATTCCAACACACACTTCTGGACCACAACACATGATAGCCAGACACTCGACACATCCGACACATGCCCAACCATGCTCTGATACCAAGTTGAAAAGTCCAATCCACATTGCTTCTTAAAACCAATGTGTTAAGGAGAGGGAAACTTGAGTCTTATAACCAATAGAGATGGGATATAATTAGGAAATGTGGGATACATTCCAACAAATCCGATCCGTGATTTCTGCTCTATTTCAGCCCAACACTTGGCTGTTTTCCATATTCTCCATACCACGTTTCTGTCACAGTAGACAAGGACGGAAAAGAAAGATGTCTACTTCTTACCTCTATAGTTTTTGCTCTCTAGTGCAATCTCTCTCTTTTTTTTAATTAATCCGATCCATGATTTCTGCTCTCTTTCAGCCAAACTAGCATCTCTTCTTACCTCTATATTCTCCATCAATTTTAGTGTATAACCTTTACTAGTTCATTCCATTGTCTCCTAAGCTCATTCAGTAGTATTTACTATGAAACATGATGCAGCCTTCATCTTCTAAACTTCAGTTAATGTAATTTTTAAGCTTCCTTGCTTGACTCTTAGATTAGCTCTTCCTCTTTGCAACTGCTAGAGTCTTAATGGCCATTATTTACTCCCGTTGCTTTTGTATTGATTCTTTAGCTTGGCTCGTAATCCGATTATCTCTTTCAGGTATACCTCTATACTTTGCATCATATCAATGAGGTTCTTTTAGTTTCCAAAAGAACTGTGGCTGAAGTGGGTTTTACAGGAATTAGAAGCAAGAACTGAAGAATTAGAAGTAGGTGTGGTCGGGTTTCACCTAAGAAAGTATGAGAGAAAAGCATTGGAGGAAACACAGGAAACATCAGAAAAGAAGGATTAGTGTTTCCCCACTTCCACAGGGGGGAAATCCCCTACATATCTGGTGAGAAACAAAAAGATGAGTCAAAAGTCTTGACACTGTATATAAAATAAACCTGTATAGCACGGACACTTTGTCGGAGATCACATACTGGTATCGGGCACTTCTCAGACAACAACATTCTTCAAACACTCACCGGACACATGTCCAACACTCTATTTCAAAATGTCCTTAATAGTAGGCTCAAGATAAAGCTTCGGGAACTTTCTTTAATTATTTTTTGTGAGATGTTGGTTGGTACTAGATTACAATGACACGTGTAACTAATGCAATACCTTTGTTAAAATATTTGTGAATGACGTAATAACAAAAATTCCATTGGATTCTAGTGGAATTAATGTATTACAAAATCATTAGAGTCAAAGAGTTTAAGATCAGAAGGAGTAAAACTGAGTACATGAAATATAAGTTTAGTAACACCCAGAATGCTAGTGTTGACAAAGAAACCCTCCAAAATCAAGCTTTACCAAGAAGCGAATGTTCTAAATATTTGGACTCAATTGTTGATAAGGATGGAGAGATTGCAAAAAATGTAACACATTGAACACAAGTAGGATCGATGAAATGATGAAGTGCTTCAGGAGTGTTGTACGACCATTAAAAACAACATTAGAGTAATATGAGTGTAGCCAAAATAAGAATACTTAGGTGGATGTGCGGTAAGTCTTTACGAAATAGAGTTAGAAATGAAAACATTCATGGAATGTTAGGCATGACACCGATATAAAACAAGATGACAGAAAATAGATTAAGAAAATTATGACATACATGTCGTAGATCGAATGATGCAGTAATTAAGAAGAGTGACTTGATTTCCCTAGATGGTAGCACTAAAGGAAGGAGAAGGCCAAAACTTACCTTCAAAGTAGTAGTTAAGAAAGGACCTAGGTTTTTTGCATATTACATAACATGATACTCTTGGCAAAACTCTATGGAAAAGACAGATTCATGTAGCCGGACCCAATTAATTGAGACTTAAGACTTTGTTTGGTTTGGTTTGGTAATTAAGGAATGATTCCCATGTTTTTATTTTGAAAGGAGATACAGATGATAGGAAATTTATTCCAAGCGAATTCTTCCAAAATTTTCTATTTCAACAAAGGGTCTCAGCAAAAATATAGATGGGCAATGAGGAAGAATGAACTCCTTTTTTATTTTATTTGTTTCCATCCTTACTGTCCAAGTTTGAATCATGTACCAAAATATGTGAATGAAAGCATATATGGTATTTTTTTAACCTCAATTTCAAAAGTTTAAAGATTTTTATTTAAACATTCTGAATATAACAACAATACAAAGTATTTTTAATGTGTCGTGTCCTCCGTCTTTAAAATCTGCATATTGGAATGTTGGTGTCGTGTCTATATTTTGTCGTGTGTTCATGTTGGTGCTACTTAAAAAAATGTTTTCCAACAATTTCTAGGACTCACGCTAAATGGACAAAAAATGTGAATTTAAGTCTCTTTTCTACAATTTCCATCAATAACTCGCTAATCAAACACACCCCAAAAGCTATCTTTAAATTTATATCCAAAATCAAACAATAAAAAAGGATTCAAAAGCATATAATGAAAAATCATAAAGGTAAGACACGATTCTCAAACCTTAGGGTCGATATTTGGGTCCCCTCCCGAATCAACAACGCATCCTTTGATCTTCGTAAGTAAGTCCTCCCTACCTTGCAAATTCTCAAGAATAGCTCCGTAGCTGAGGAAATATTAATGTACCATATAAATCAGATGCAAATTACAATATAGATGGTGGAACAATGTGGTTCCAAACTGAATAATATCTTAAGTATCAAAACAACAGTCCAAAGCAAGATTTATATTGAAAAACATGGATATCAATATTAAAAATATGATCTCAATTTTAGTCTTCAAAATGCTAGGGTTCTAAAATTCGACCGACTAGTCGGTGCCTAGGCGCTAGGCAGTGGTGGGACGACTAGTTGGCGGTGGTCTGATGTCACAACTTTACGGTTTAAGCTAACATTAGGCATTTTGGCATTAGTCGGCAGTAAGGACTAAATGGTTATCCCAATAAACCATCATGTTGACTTTGTGTATTTTAAAAAAATAGGATCAAATTAGTATTATCTTATATAAATTTTAGGATTTTATATAGATTTTGGGATTTTATGTGTTAATATCTTAATTTCATTTGATTTTGAACTTTAAACTATGTATTTGACTAGTTTTGTTACTACTTTTTAGTTTTTAGTTGATAACTTAACCCTAATACATTGCTTACCCGTCTTAAGTCATTTCTTACTCAATTTTTGGGGGAGGGAGGAAATATTTTTCAAAATAATAGAAAAAATGGACTAATCTCTAGGCATTGGCTAATCCCCGACTAGTCGTCCTAAGCGCTAGATGCCTCTCTTCCGCCCGACTAGCACCTAGCGACTTTTAGAACATTGCAAAATGCATAATCATCACAAAATAGGTTCATGGAAGTATTAAAAGGAAGATGATCTTGGTTAATTTTATCGATGTATGTAAAAAGATCATTACACGATGTGATAAACCTATTCTGAAGGTGTGGAAAAGCAAAGTCGTTCACATTCGTTCTTGTGGTTGTCAACCTGATGTAGGACAAAGGCCTACGTATAGCTCTGAGCAGACCTCAGCCCCAGCCGAGCTAAGCACCCCTTCCTTCCAGTCAGCCGCACAGCGCACACCAGATGCCGAGCTGCCTACCCGCACACCAGATGCCGAGCTACCACCCTCACCACACTGCCTACAGGAACTTCAGCCCAGCCCGTCCGGTCCAGTCCGTACCAGCTCAGCATGGCAACCCATATCAGCAAGGCCTCAACAGCTGCACCTCAGCTCGGCCGTATTCCCGCAATGCTACTGGAACGAGACCACACGGGGACCACTCGAGATCCTCTGACATTTTTGTTATTACTTTTTCAGATTCTGTTAGGAATTGTACATTTTGTAATCATTTACTTTTTGCCTTTTGTCGTATTATCCGCCATTCCTTTTTAGGGTTTTTCATTGTATTCTTCTCGGGCTATATAAGCCTAACGATGTACATCTCATAGCAACTTGTTTATCAATATTGAAACCCTATTTCGAACCATAGATCGTCTCTCTTCGTTCTTCAGGTGGATTCCTGAGTTGCTGGTAGATTCATAGCACTTCTACCGAACTACGGTGTTAGTTCGATCATCCCTCTACAGATTAAGGTGTTAATCTGTCCGCCCCTCAGCGATTCTGTTTCCCAGAATCGTCTCCACCTCACTTCACCCATTCACGTTCTGCGTCAGTTGGTATTAGAGCCTACTTCCAATGGACGATGCTCCGGAAGATCGATCAGCAACAGTGGGAGATTTGAGGGTTGTTCGACAAGAGATGCGTGAACTACGCGAACTTGTTGAGCGCCTTATCGGCGAGTTTGCTCGTGTTCAGGTCCGTCAAAAGCAGGCTCAGGTTTTCCCTGAACCTGTGGGCCAGAATGGTGCACAAGCCAGAGTTTCGAGAAGAGTTCCTCGTCATTGCCCTGTGCCTGAAGTTTTATCAGACTCAGACAGTGATGTCGACGAACGGGTACTTAACTATGGCGACCAAGAAAGACCCACTGAGAATAGAGACTACCGGATGAAGGTGGAGTTACCTTCTTTTGATGAATATTTGGATGTTGAAGGATTTCTTGACTGGTTGATAGAGGTTGAACGATTTTTAGATTACATGGGTATTGAAGAAGAGAAGAAGGTCATGTTTGTGGCCTACCGTCTCAAGAGTGGCGCCTCAGCCTGGTGGGACCAGTTACAAATGTCCAGAGCACGACAAAACAAAACCCAGATATGTTCATGGCCGAGGATGAAGAAGCTGATGAAGCAGAGATTCTTGTCTGCCAACTATGAGCAGTTGCTGTTCCAGCAATATCAAAACTGCAAACAAGGACTCAGATCGATCAGAGCCTATACGGAGGAGTTCTACCGGTTATCTTCTCGTAATGACCTGGTAGAAAATGACAACCAGCAGGTGGCTAGGTTTAACAATGTCCTACACCTGTCTATCCAAGACATAGTGGTGTTGCACCCAGTCTTTACTCTCAATGAGGCTGTTGAACTAGCTTTACGGGTTGAAGCCCAGCTGGATAGGATCAGCGCGGGAGCTCAGAAATTCAGTCGGACCACGGCAGGACAGGTGCCAGGTGGAAAGAGAGAGCTGCCAAATCAGACATGTGGCAGCGCGGCAGGTGGAGGAGTAGCCACAGGGAGTTCAAGTGCCACTCAACCAGCGCGGCCAGGCAGTAAACAGGTTTCCACACCCCAGAAGACCTCACCAAGCCCTTATACGCCATCTTTCCAGCCTATCAAGTGTTACATGTGTGGATAGCCAGGTCATCGCTCAAACAATTGCCCGAACAGACGAGTTGCTAACCTTGCTCTGTAAGGAGATGAAGAAGAAGAGCTGTTAGAGGACCAGACCCACGAGTTTGATGAGGAAGAAGTGGTGGAAGCTGATGAGGGAGTTGTCCTGGTTGTCCGCAGATTGCTGTATTCTCCCAGGATAGAAGCTGAGACTCAAAGGCATAATATCTTTCACACTCGCTGCACGGTGGGACAGAGAGTGTGCGAGCTGATTATCGATGGAGGGAGCACTGACAACATAGTTTCCCGAACTATGGTGGATAAGCTTGAACTAAAAACAGAAGTTCATCCCAATCCATACAAGATTGGTTGGATTAATGACGGTGTAGAAGTCAAAGTCAGTGAGCGCTGCACGGTACAACTTTCCATTGGTCAGAAGTACAAGGATGAGGTGGTATGTGACGTAGTGGATATGTCAGCTTGCCATTTGCTGCTAGGTCGACCTTGGCAATTCGATGTTGGTTCTACCCACAATGGTCGTCTCAACACTTACTCTTTTATGCACCACGGGACCAAGATTACTTTGGTTCCCATGGGAGGACAGAAGCCTAGAGAAACCCGCACTACAAGCAAAACTCTACTAGTGGTGCCAGAGTTGGGAAAAGAGGAGCTGGAGGAGCATGAAGTACACATAGTGGTGGTGAAAGGAGAAGGTCCACAGCCGACCAGCCTACCTGCCGAGCTGGAACCCCTTGTTAAAGAGTTCAGCTCAGTCCTTTCAGCTGAGCTGCCAGACGGTTTACCCCTAGCATGGGACATACAACATCAGATAGACCTGATCCCAGGATCACGTCTCCCTAACTTACCGCACTACCGGATGAGTCCAGCAGAGCATGCCGAGCTGCAGACCCAGATCAGTGAGCTGATCAGGAAGGGGTTCCTCCAAGAAAGCATGAGCCCATGTGCAGTGCTCGTACTGCTCACGCCAAAGAAGGATGAGAGTTGGAGAATGTGTGTTGACAGTCGAGCTATCAACAAGATCACCATCAAGTACCGTTTCCACATTCCTAGACTTGAGGATATGTTGGATCAATTGGCAGGTGCTACAATCTTTTCAAAGCTGGATCTGAAGAGTGGCTATCATCATATCAGAATCCGCCCAGGAGATGAGTGGAAGACAGCCTTCAAGACCAAGGATGGCCTGTACGAGTGGCTTGTGATGCCATTTGGGTTGTCCAATGCCCCAAGCACATTTATGCGGCTTATGACTCAGGTACTCCGCCCTCTTATTGGATCCTGTGTCGTTGTTTATTTTGATGATATCCTAATCTATAGCCGTAGCCGACAAGCGCATCACCAACACCTGATAGAGGTCTTGGTACTGCTAAGAAACAACAGCCTTCACGTCAATTTGAAGAAGTGCAGTTTCTTGACCAACAGTCTAGTGTTCTTAAGCTTTGTGGTCAGCGCGGATGGGCTGACGGTTGATCAAGAGAAAATCCGAGCTATTCAAGAATGGCCAACACCCACATTCGCACATGATGTCAGGAGTTTCCATGGCTTGGCTACTTTCTATAGAAGGTTCAACAAGGATTTCAGCACCATAGCGTCGCCAATGACGGAATGTTTAAAGAAGAAGCAGTTTGATTGGACTAATGAAGTCGAGCAGAGCTTTGTCGCGCTCAAGGAGAAACTCTCCTCAGCACCGATTTTAGCTCTGCTCGATTTTGACAAATTATTTGAAGTTCACACGGACGCCAACTACATTGGAGTTGGAGCTGTTTTATCCCAGGAAGGCCGACCAGTGGCTTATTACAGTGAGAAGCTGAGTGAGGCAAGAAAGAACTGGACTGCTTATGAGCTGGAGCTCTACGCAGTCATCCAAGCTCTAAGGGTTTGGGAGCATTACCTCATTCAGCAGGAGTTTGTGCTCCATACTGACAACAAGGCTCTGGAGTTCCTGAATAACTCAGCAACCATTAACAGGAAACATGCCAGGTGGATTGCTCGTGTCCAAGCATTCAAGTTTGTTCTGAATCACACCGCGGGAACCTCTAACCGAGCTGCTGATGCACTAAGCCGTAGAGCATCCCTTCTTGTTGTTGCCCGCACAGAGCTGGTAAGGTTTGACTTCCTCAAGGAGTTGTACGGTGAGGATGAAGACTTCCAGGACTTGTGGTCCCAATGTCAACTCAGAAAGAACGGATTGAATGGGTTTCTTATCCATGAGGGGTATCTATTCAAAGAAAACCAGTTGTGCATCCCCAGATCCTCATTACGAGAATTGCTAGTCAAGGAGGATCATTGTGGCGGACTTGGAGGACATGTGGGCCGTGATAAGACTATCCAACAGGTGGAGGATAGGTACTATTGGCCCCAACTCAAGCGAGATGTTGGTCGATTCATTCAGAGGTGCTATGTTTGCCAAACGGCTAAGGGCCAGACACAGAACACTGGGCTCTACACCTCGTTACCTGTTCCGAAAGCACCATGGGAAGACCTGTCCATGGATTTTGTGCTCGGATTGCCCAGAACACAAAGAGCCGCAGACTCAATCATGGTGGTGGTTGATAGATTTTCGAAGATGGCACACTTTGTGGCGTGCAGGAAGACTCACGACGCCTCAAACATTGCCAATATTTTCTTCAGAGAGATTGTTCGCCTGCACGGCGTACCTAAGACCATCACTTCGGACCGAGACAGTAAGTTCCTCAGCCATTTCTAGAGGACGTTGTGGGCCAAGTTTGAAACCAGCCTCCAGTTCAGAAGCACCTGTCATCCACAGACAGATGGCCAAACGGAGGTCGTCAACCACACACTCGGCAATATGCTACGTTGTTTAGCTGGAGACAAGCCCAGACAGTGGGACCTCCAGTTGCCCCAAGCTGAGTTCGCATTCAACAACACCGTCAACAGATCCACAGGTCACACCCCTTTTCAGGTTGTGTACATGTTCCAACCTACACTCTGGATCTTGTTCCTTTACCTTCTCAACCAGGAACTAGTCGAGCTGCCGAGAACAGAGCCGCAGAAGCTGTCCGCACACTCGTTGACACCAAGGTCAGGCTGGAGGAGTCCAATGCCAAATACAAGTCCCAAGCCGACAAGTGAAGAAGAAGGAAGACATTCAAGGAGGGAGACCTGGTTATGGTTCACCTTCGCAAAGACAGATTCCAAGTGGGTACGTACGGCAAGCTACAGATGAGAAGAGTTGGTCCCTGCAAAGTCCTCAACCGGATCAACAACAATGCATACAAGG
>NMUG010004136.1:0-14118 GCA_002855965.1 Monotropa hypopitys | reverse complement strand
GTCCCTTTTGCTGAGCAGAAGTGCTCCGGCAAATGGGAGGTCGGCAAGTGACACGGGAAGGTCAGGGGTGATTATGAGGTGGTCTGGCATGCTTGCCGAGCTAGAGTAAGTTTAGCCGGAGGGTCAATAGGTTTTGCCTGGACTAGTTGGTCCAGTGCCGAGCTGCCGAGCTAAGGAACAATGGTCTGGGTTTCTCTGGTTAAGCTAAAGGAAGGCTGCCGAGCAGAAGTTAGTGCGGCCGGGTCCTTTTGATGGACTTGCCAAACAAGGGTAGGGTCAAAACATGATAACAACATGGCTAGAGGACTAATGTGCTTACCTGAGTTCACAGGAGCTACTCTGACAAACTTCTGCCGAGCTGAATACTTCGGAAAAACTGCTTCGGACAATGGAGTTCTTTTGGGCTGCCGAACGGTTGACCGAGCTAAGGCCTGACGTACAGATGGTCCGGAGGGTCACTGCACTTAGAAAATATTCAAGTGTTCGGCTAAGAATTGCCGAGCACCAGGACTTCGGGAAAAAATGGTTCTCTCTCTCTCTAGAGCTTTGAATGCAAGATGGAGTTGGGCGGGAAATGAATGCTCCACAAGGGCTGCTTATATAGGGGTTCAGAGGACCGGGGTGGTAGTTGAGAGCATTTAAGACTTGATTTGACCAAACCTTAATCGTGTCGAACAACTCAGGGAGTTGTCCCATCAAGGTCAGGTCTGTCAGAACAGTCTGAACCTGTGACGAGTTGTCCCATCAGAGTCAGACGACGGGTCTGTCCGGATGGGACTTGACCCTGCAGCTCGGTAGAGCTGCTGCCGCGTAGCTGGCACATACGGACTTGACCCTGCAGCTCGGCAGAGCTGCTGCCGCGCAGCTCGCACTCGGGTCCGGGCGGGCGGGCGGTTGGCACGGCGGGCTAAACTAAACTAATCCGGACCAGGTTGGTCCGGCCTACCCCGAGTGGGGGGGGCTTCTCCCTTTGGGCTTCCTACTCATTTCTTTTAGTTTTTATGGATCCAAAACTCCAACACTAAACCCAAATGATTTAAATGATAAATATAATCCAAAAATATTTCTAACGATTTAATTAATTATAGAAATCCTATTTATTTGGGACAGGGTCTCACATCCTCCCCTCCTTAAAGGAAGTTTGCCCCCTAAACTTTGAAATGACTTATTGAAGTGGGTTGATAAATATATCTTACTCGAATAACTCTGGGTACTTCTGGCGCATATCATCTTCTTTCTCTCAGGTGGCCTCATTTCCTGACTGGTTCTCCCACCAGACTTTAACTAGTGGAATTATCTTTCTTCGAAGCTTCTTCTCTCGTCGATCTAGAATTTTGACTGGCTTCTCTTCGTAGGACAGGTTCTTCTCGATCTCGATCATGGGTTGATCCAGAACATGCGATGGATCTGACATATACTTGCGAAGTATAGAGATGTGGAAAATGTCGTGCACATTGGCTAACTCTAGCGATGATGCTAAATGATAGGCGAGCGGACCGATTCTTTCAAGAATCTCGAATGGGCCAACAAATCGAGGATTTAGCTTCCCTCTCTTTCTAAATCTGATGATGCCTTTCATTGGTGATACTTTGAGAAATACCTTGTCGTCTTCTTGAAATTCCAATTCCTTGCGATGAGTGTCGGCATAACTTTTCTGGCGATCTTGGGCAGCTTTCAATTGGTCCTGAATAGTCTTGATCTTTTCTGTGGATTCCTGCACGATTTCTGGTCCCGTCAACTCTGCGTTTCCGACTTGTGACCAACACGATGGTGTCCTGCATTTCTTTCCGTATAACGCTTCAAATGGTACCATTCCTATACTTGCTTAGTAACTATTGTTGTAGGCGAATTCTGCCAATGATAGATGCTCTTCCCAGCTTCCTTGAAATTTCAACACACAGGCTCGCAACAAGTCTTCTAGTGTTTGGATGGTTCTTTCTGTTTGGCCGTCTATTTGAGGATGAAAGGCTGTGCTGAAATTGAGTGTTATTCTCATTGCCTTATGAAGTGATTTCCAAAATCTGGATACAAATCGCGGGTCTCTATCGGACGTGATGAATATTGGTGTGCCGTGCAGTCGAACGATCTCTTGGAGGTAAGTGGTTATCATCCGGTCCATCGAATAAGTGTTCTTGATCACAATGAAGTGAGCAGACTTGGTTAAACGATGTACTATGACATATATCTCATTGTTGCCCTTCTTGGAACACGATAATCCTATGACATAGTCCATAGTGACATCCTCCCATTTCCACTTCGGAATAGGTAACAACTTCAATAATCTAACGGGCTTCTAACAAATTGCTTTGATCTGTTGGCATTGCAGGCATCGACTGACGTAGTTGGCTATATCGCGCTTCATTCCCATCCACCAATAAGACTTCTTAAGATACTGGTACATCTTCGTCTGACCGAGGTGAATTACGAATTTTGAGTGATGGCCATCGTCCATGATCTCTCCGCTGCTGGAGATACACAATCGATTCCGAAATCGGAGAATTCCATCCATGAGGGTGAATTTGCTTTCTGAAGTGATTCCTTCGCTGATCTTCATGAGCTTCGGGTCGCTCCCTTGTCCTGACTTGATCTCTCTCAAAATAGTTGGTTCTGCAACGATGGTGTTGAGGTGTCCATGATGTAGGTGATCGAGCTCCTTCTTCCCTTTTCTGCTTAAAGCATCTGCAATAGTGTTGGCTTTTCCAGGATGGTACTGAATGTTGAGGTCGTAGTCCTTCATCATCTCCAGCCATCTTCGTTGTCTGAGATTCAGCTCTTTCTAGGTAAAAAGATACTTCAAGCTTTGATGATCGGTGAATAAGTTGCAGGTGACTCCATAAAGATAGTGGCGTCAAATCTTCAAAGCGAAAACTACCGCGGCTAGTTCTAAGTCGTGAGTTGGGTAGTTCTTCTCGTAAGGCTTTAGTTGTCGGGGAGCGTAAGCAATAACTTGACCTTGCTGCATCAGAACACATCCGAGTCCTCTAAGCGACGCGTCACTGTAGACTTCAAAATCTTCTCCTTCTTGTGGTAATACAAGAACCGGTGCGGTTGTGAGTCGCTTCTTCAGCTCCTGGAAACTTTCTTATCTGGTCTCCGTTCAAACAAATGGCTCTCCTTTCTTTGTCAGCTTCGTCATCGGGGTTGCGATCATTGAAAAGTCTTTGATAAATCTTCGGTAGTAGCCGGCAAGTCCAAGAAAACTACGAACTTCTGTTACGGAGGTTGGCTTTGGCCATTCTCGGATTGCTCCTATCTTCTGAGGGTCCACTGAGATTCCATGTTCGTCGATGATGTGCTCGAGAAATTGGATTTTTGTGAGCCAGAACTCGCATTTGCTGAACTTGGCATAAAGCTTCCTCTCCTTCAAGGTCTGCAAAATGATCGATAGGTGCTCCACATATTGCTCCTCGTTTTTAGAGTAGATGAGAATTTCGTCAATGAATACGATTACGAAGTCGTCGAGATAGTTGGTGAAGACCTGGTTCATCAGGTCCATGAATGCTGCAGGTGCATTAGTGACCCCAAATGGCATAACTAAGAATTCGAAATGCCCATACCTGGTATGAAAAGCTGTTTTCTCCACGTCTTCTGCCTTAACCTTGAGTTGGTGATATCCTGAACGAAGGTCGATTTTTTAGAATACTTTGGCTCCTTGTAGTTGGTCGAATAGGTCGTCAATTCTTGGTAACAGATACTTGTTCTTGATGGTGACTTTGTTCAGCTCCTGATAATCGATGCAGAGTCACATTGTTCCGTCTTTCTTCTTGACAAGCAAAACTGGTGCTCCCCATGGTGATGAGCTAGGTCAGATGAAATCTTTATCTGCTAGTTCTTGAAGTTGTGCCTTCAATTCCTTCAATTCTGCGAGTGCCATTCGATGGGGTGCTTTTAGAAATTGGCTGGCTTCCTGGAATAGTCTCGATGCTAAACTCTACCTCTCGATCAATGGGTATTCCTGGCAAGTCTTCGGGAAAAACATCGGGAAAATCACGAACTACGGGGATATCAGATATCGAATGAGTACTTGGCGTTGTAGATAAAATGCTGCATAGGTAACCTTGATATCCTTTCTTTAAAAGTCGACGAGCATGCGCCATAGATACGAAGCATGGGGGTGATATGACTTTTTCTCCTTCAAGCTTGGCTTCTTCCTCTCCGAGTCCTATGAAGACTATATACTTCTCTACGCAATCGATCTTGGCCTTGAATTGGGATAACCAATCTATTCCAATGTTTGCATCAAAATGGGACATAGCTAGAGGGATAAAGTCGATTATGGTACTAGTTCCATTCATGGAAACATCGCAATTCTTAAGAATAAATGAGCATACGACTCCCTTGCTCATGGGTTGAGATACGAGTAAGTCAAATTTTAATGGTTCGAGATTCTTACTGATTTTCTGAGAGTGGGATTTTGAAATGAACGAGTGAGTAGATCTTGAATCAAATAACGTATAGGTATGAATTCCACAGACAAGAATTCTACTTGTCACCATGGCTTCATCATTGTGGGGATCTCCGGGAACTAAAGCGAAAGCTCTTCCCTGACGCTGGTTCCAGTTGTCTTTATGGTTGTTCCTTGGTGCACCCACGGGTATTATGTTGGCTCCCATTGCCGGTCTGGGATAGTCTTTCTTGAAATGGCCCTTCTGACCACAATCGTAACATGTTAAGGGTACTCTGTTTCCCCCGCCTTGATTTCCTATCCTTCTTTGATCATCTCTTTTTCCTCCAAAATTTGCCTTCTTCTGTGGACCAGCCTTTCTGGGTCCTTGGTTTTGCCTCTTCCGCTCCTGATAGCGTCTCGTCTCTTCTATGTCTTGCTCGACCAACAAGGCTCGGTCCAAAACGTCAGCATAAGTTGATAGTCATCTTTCGAATCTCTGGCTTCAGTCCATCCTCAAAGCGTCTCGCCTTCATTTCCTCCGATGCCACTAGGTATGGGGCATAAGTAACAAGATTTGTAAACTCGATTTCATAGGCAGCTACCATCATCATCCCTCATTGCTTGAGGTGCTCGAACTCCATCCTTTTTGCAGTCTGCATCGCCCTCAGCATAAATTTCTCACGAAATACTTCCAGAAATCTTTCCTAGTTCATTTCTGGTTCTACAACATTCTTCATATTCCACCAACGATTTGCTTCTCCTTCCAATAGATCCGATCCGATTTCTACCTTCTACTGATCAGAACATCTTAGTAGTCGGAAATTCTTTCCAGGGATGAAATCCATTCATTCACTCTCACAGGGTCCATTCCTCCCTGGAAGGTAGGGGGTTTCAGCTTCAGAAATTCCTTAACCGCTGCGAAGTTAACCGCTTGTTCGATTGGGTCTACTAATACCTCCTCCTCGGGGTTAGATGGCTCTTTCACGGGTCCTGGATGGTTGAGATATTGATTGAGCATCTCATGTTGGGTTTGAACGGTTCCAGCCAACATCCTGACCATATCGCATATTTCAGCTACGTCGTCGTTCCTCTGATCATTTCCTTGACCGTTATTGCGAGTGTTAACCATTCTGCTTTCGAAAAGATTCTTCGGTTAGAGATATGAAAAGGGTTTAATTAATTCATCATAGAAATAGGAGTTCATCATGAAACTGAATTCTAAACATGTCAGATAACAATAAAAGCACTAAGAAATTCTATTCGCGATCCGAGTCGCTCGGCCATTTGTAGGGTGGGTAAACCCATTTCTCACGATCGATATCAATGCCTTCCTCATCTTCTTCATTCTCGCTTGGATCCTCCTCGGGGTCTTCTTCGGGAACATCTTCCAAATCGAGGTCCCAACCTTGATTGTGCCACTCCATGGGCTCTTCTTCAGCCACTTCTTCTTCCTCGAGTGGGACTTCATCATTATTGCCGTACAACACTCGGTTCCTTGCTCTCTCTATGAGTTAATCAAATTCCCAATTCTGGATGGATGCCCTTGCTACTGCGCAAGCTCGTCCTAATAGCTGCAGGTGATAGTTGATCATTCCCCGAACTTCTTCCTCTGAGTTATCTTCTAAATGTACTGCAACTTGGGCTACAAGATCGGAAGTGATCGTCATAGAATCAGTGTGTGCCTGTTCTTCAACGCCTCCGTTTACTATATAGATTTCCTTTACTTCTTCGGGTACTGTGGGAGGTAGTACTACCTCGTGATCACCTTCAAAATCATTTCCAGAGAAATCGCTGCTAGCATAACCGCTGCCACTGCTGCTAGACATAGCTAAAACATGCGTATACATGCATAAATAAGTTCATCTCCAAGCTTCAACAAATTTTTTTCTATCGTAGCTAGTGAGTGCATTGGTCCTAACTCTGGGTTTGTTCGAAATTCGAAAACTCGTGCTCTGATACCACTGTTGTCACGGCCCAATCTCGCATAAGCCATGACCGGCCAACGAGCAAGCTCGCTAAAGTCCCTATTTAAATGAGTTTAGGGATTCATCGAATAATTTTAATTTGTATAATAGCGGAAAGCGTGAAATAACCCAGAGAGTGCATCACTACCAAATAACCCACATCAGTTCATTAATTAACTTGGAGATACAAAATAAGCCCCATGGACTGATACTAGGGATACTCAAAAGTTGAGACATAAAAACTCCAAAAAGCTCCTATTCCTGTTCCTCAAATCCTGAAAAGAGTTTTAGAAAAAACGCATAAGCTATAAAGCTAGAGTGAATTCAGTACTTGCCCAAATTACTAGTTTCATGGACAAACAAGTCATTTCCTACAAGTAAATCATTTTAGATAATCATAGTATGAGTGGCTCAATAGCCTTAAGAGTAGTAATGTTGACCCCTTTTGGTCATATCAGATTTTCGGCATCATTCACGCATGAACCTGCAACAAGTGCATATTGATTGCTTTGGGTAATCCACCCGAAATGTATGACTGTCAACCAGTCTATCAAGCCAATCAATTACAGCCTCCACGGTACCAGAAACAAGGGGAGTTACCCCATAATTTTCAAAGCGGTATGATATCATCCGATTGACCACCTGGTTTGGTCCCACCTTATAACATGTCCCTGCATGCATGGTATCTGCCCCTGCCCCAGCATTCGGGCTCTTATCCGTTTATGACCATATTCCATGGTCATGTCATATTCGTGCTGAGAATCACATAAAACATTTTCCACATTATGCTTGTTCATGTATAAAAGGTTTTCACAAGCTCTTCTCTTTCCATTAGCAAGAGTGATAACATAATAGATTTTCCGGGCTCAATAGCCATAACAGTAATTTGTAAAATGAGTGAGCAAGTGAGGAAAAGTACTAGTAAGTAAAGTATGTAAAGATTCACCTTTTGCTTGGGTCGATTTCTCTTGGATTTAACACCACAAATCTGCCATGAAACATAAGGAACACAACTAAGATTTCTGCCGAACAACTAAGGCTACTACCGAGCTAAACTAAGCTGGGCCGAGCGGAGCTACCGACTCAATGTGGTCGGACTGCTCTGGCTGGTTGGCCGAGCTTCTCGGAAACATAAGTGACCGAAGGCCTTCTGTTCGGAGGACAGTGGCCGGTTGGTGATGATTAAGAACACATTCTATTTAACCGATAGGTACTGGAGTCTCCTGGACCGAAGGGTCCTCATGCCGAGCTAAGGCTTTGCCGAGCTGGCGGTTTGGTGGACTAAGGGTTCTGCCGAACGGAAACTCTCCCGAGATGAGCTCTGCCGAACAGGGGGTTTGCCGAGCTGCCAATAAAAAGGGCACTGATGGACTAACGGCAGTGCAGGAGTTGGTGCTTCGGACACAACTATGGGTCAAAAAGGACAATGAGGTGGTCACAAGACCTTAGGGCTGATTGCCCGAGCTACCGGCTACTTAGCCGAACTCAAATGGCTATGGATGACCAGAGGCAGGCTGTCCCTTTTGCCGAGCAGAAGTGCTTCGGCAAGTGGGAGGTCGTCAAGTAACACGGGAAGGTGAAGGGTGATTATGAGGTGGTCCGGCATGCTTGCCGAGCTGGAATAAGTTTAACCGGAGAGTCAATAGGTCTTGCATGGACTGGTTGGTCCAGTGCCGAGCTGCCAAGCTAAGGAACAATGGTCTGGGTTGCTCCGGTTAAGCCAAAGGAAGGTTGTCGAGTAGAAGTCAGTGCATCCAGGTCCTTTTGATGGACTTGCCGAACAAGGGTAGGATCAAAACATGATAAAAACATGATAAAAACATGACCGGAGGACTAATGTGCTTACCTGAGTTCACAGGAGCTACTCTGACAAACTTCTACCGAGCTGAACACTTCGGGAAACTGCTTCGGACAATGGAGTTCTTCTGGGCTGCCGAACGGTTGACCGAGCTAAGGCCTGACGGACAGATGGTCCGGAGGGTCATTGCACTTAGAAAATATTCTAAGTGTTCGGCTAAGAATTACCGAGCACCAAGACTTCGGAAAAAATGGTTCTCTCTCTCTCTCTCTCTAGAGCTTTGAATACAAGATAGAGTTGAGTGGGAAATAAATGCTCCACAAGGGCTAGTTATATATAGGGGTTCGGAGGGCTGGGGTGGTAGTTGAGTGCATTTAAGACTTGATTTGACCAAACCTTAATCCCGTCGAACAACTCAGGGAGTTGTCCCATCAAGGTCAGGTCTATCAAAACAGTCTGAACCTGTGACAAATTGTCCCATCAGAGTCAGACGACGGGTTAGTCCGGATGGGACTTGACCCTGCAGCTCGGCAGAGCTGCTGCCGCGCATCTAGCACTCGGGTCCGGGCGGGGCGGTCGTTTGGCACGGTGGGCTGGGTTGAACTGATCCGGACCAGGTTGGTCCGGCCTGCCCCGAGCGACTGGGCTTCTCCCTTTGGGCTTCCTAGCTCATTTTTTTAGTTTTTATGGATCCAAAACTCCAACACTAAACCCAAATGATTTAAATGCTAAATATAATCTGAAAATATTTCTAACGATTTAATTAATTATGGAAATCCTACTTATTTGGGACGGGGTCTCACACCTATGGCCGGATGAAGCACTACGCTACTCGCCCTTCAGCAAGGCGCCTTAATGCCTTCCTGCTCTCTACTTCCTCCCATTGTTTGTGCCGACGAGGGGCCTGGAACCATGTTAACGGTCATTACAATTCATTCATGCCCTTACAATATCCCATCAACCTTGTGTTTGGATCATGCCGAAGCATGGTTGATCTGTGCCAAAGAGAATCCCTACCGTTATTGTTGACTGATATAATGTCAGAGCCGATGTTGCATATGGTGCCATGTGTCACCCTCTGACTGGTTGGGCATGTGACTGGTGCTACCGTTGGCATGCGTGGGCCCAAATTTTGATAAAAGCGATCAAACTTCAATTAAATGGTATTCTACCTACCACCGTACGATTGGTCAGTTTGTTGGAGGATTTGACCAATGGCAGGCGCCGCCTCGAATTACAAGAGAATACGTGTCGAATTTCCAAAAGTTGACCACGTGGCTCCACTCTATTGGTCGGTGCCGAAACGGATGTGATATTTGGCACGCATCGGTCTGCTCGTGTGGCCTCACTTTCCTTCTCGGTTTAATGCTCATACTACATGGTGCCCTCTGATTGGCCAGACTACGTGGTGCTGTCGGTGGTATCTACCCCCTATAAATACTCTTCAGGGGGAAGGGGAGAGAGTTTTGCAACTTCTCTCTCTCCTTCTATGCGATTTCTAGTGAACCTCTGACGAGTATTCGATCTGCCTTCTTCCTCGTGATTCAGAGTCTCTTGCTCTCCGCGAATTGATCCGGTAAGGTCACCTACCACCGTACGATTGGTCAGTTTGTTGGAGGGAGGTGTATGCTTCCCCCTGCAACCCTTTCTGTACAAGTTCTTCAGCGAGTTCGTGCTCATACCGTCGCAAGTGACAGTAAATGTCTTTCGGATCGTAATGGGGGTTGCAAAGCTGAACAAGACCCTGGCCAAACCTCTGACGTTCGAGGATCTCTTCGGCCACTACACCATCGGTTTCAACAAAACATTGAATAAATATTACCTTGACTGACACCCGTAGAAACAAGGTATCATTGTCAGGCTACCGGACTCTGATAAATATGCCAATGACTACATGGTAGTCTCCAGTAATTTTGAGGCCATGACAACTCGCTACCCAGTCCCCCAACAGCCCCAAAAATTACGTAAGTCGGTCATGCCAACGTTTTTATTACCACTACTTATTTGTTGTTTTATTGATGGCTCTTCTTTTTTTCTTGCAGCGTCATACAAGTCTTCGACACTCAAGTTACGTGCCGATCTTGATAACATTTTGGAGGCTTTGAAGCATGAGAAAGATCAGTGTTCGGCCCCCTTCCTCCTCAGTTATACCCCTTCATATACCCATACCTTGGTGTCCCAAACTTCTGTAGAAGGTTCCTCAACATCTGGAGCCAGAGAAGATGACGGTGAGATATCTTGGGTCCAGCGCAAATCGAAGGACCTTTCTCAAACAACGACAACTGAGCCAGTTGTGGCCGACTCTTCCAAACTGAAATCGCCTGCCGATCCTCGGAAACAAAAGAGACAGCGGGTGGCCGAGGACAGAGGAATCCCCAACAGAGGTCCTTCAGGCCGATGAGGTAGTGGAGGTGGAGCCGTCACCTAAGAAGAAGGCCTCGGAGGCGGTCCCAGCTCAGGATTGGGGCCCTGATTTGTCTTTCAATGGCATCCGGTTGACGTCCCATAATAGCGTGGGCAATAGTCCGGACGTGGCATGGCCCTCGTACAGACTTTCTCTCTCTCCAAGGACAAAGCTGATCTACTAGAGGGTTTAAGAAAGTGCCTTCTCGGCATGGTACAACACCACGCGCATGTATGTCAAGCTGTTTTCCTTCTTGTCGGCTGCTGGTACCGTTTTGACCATTTCTGTTTTCTTGTTTCAGGCTGTGATATATGCCGTCGGGCTAGAGGAAAGGAGTCGAGCTTCCTTCGCCCGTACGATGTGTGCCGACGGAGCAAAGAGGAGGCCATTAGTCAACTAGAGGCTTCTCACAAATACATTGCAGGTGTGAAGACTCAACTTCAATAGGCCACCATTACTCTGAATGAGAAGGTCAAGAGGTCTCTGGGTTGAAGGCAGAGAATGTCCGGGTAGTGGGGGAAAGAGAGAAGTTGGATACCGAGAATGCCAAGTTGTCGGATGAGCTTGAGTCCCTGAAGGTGAAGGATGTGGTTGACGTACAGGCACTAGAGGATAAATTTTTCAATACGGGCTATAACGAGGTTAAATGGATTTATGAGGCACAGGTCCTCGGCATCCAAGAGCTCACCTTTAAGAAGGATTGGGTCCTGGATCTTCGGTGTGCTCGGAACAAGGATGACCTGACTGTCATAAATCAGATCTCGGCTTATGACTCACTACCTCTGCCAGCCTGTCTTGTGGCCCCTCCTGCTCCGACAGGCCCTTCCTCATCGACCGTCGCTTCTCCAACAAATGCGTCTGATGTCGCTTAGGCCAATTTTTTTAGTTTTTCTTTTTCCCATCTTGTATTTCGGCACCAGACAATGTGTTAAATAAAAAAATTTATTTTGCCCTTAATCTCTTTCTTCGGTAATAGTTTGTATGGCTGTCCCCTACTAAGGTATGGTCCCGATGTCGGTGACATGTCTCTTGGTCATTGAGATTGCTTCAGCAATTCCACCGAATAAGGACTTGTGCAAAAGTTAAAGATTAATGGCAACTTATACTTACTTCATCAATTCCACCAAACAAGGACTTGTGTACAATTTAAAGATTAATGACAACTTTTACTTACTTCGACAATTCCATCGAACAAAAACTTGTGCACAATTTGAAGATTAATAGCAACTTTTACTTGTTTCAGCAATTCCATCGAACAAGGACCTGTGCACAATTTGAAGATTAATGGCAACTTTTACTTGATTCGGAAATTCCACTGAACAAGGACTTGTGCATAATTTAAAGATTAGTGGGAACTTTTACTTGCTTTGGCAATTCTACCGAACAAGGACTTGTACACAATTTAAAGATTAATGGCAACTTTTACTTGCTTCGACAATTCCACCGACTGTATAATTTGCACAATTTGAAGATAAAAGGCAACTATATTAAGCATAGGCAATCCACCGGGCAAAATGAAGTACATTTTAGCGATAAAATACAATTATGTCTACTTTGGCAATTCCACCAGATCGGTGCGCAAACCGTCTTTAATGATAGTATCTTCATAAATTTGTTGCGTTCTAGGGCCTGGGCATGGGGATGTTGTTAATCGCTGTCGTGTGCGAGTCAAAAATAATATTTATAAACCAAAAATTAACACTACTATGTAGTAGCGGTAAGTCAAGGGTCGGTCACGAGAAAAGTGAATAGTTTCTATAATTAGATTAATGTTCCTAAATTAGTTTTGAAAGATTGGTTTAATTTTGGGATTTTTAATATTGAAACTAAAAGCTAAATTAAAATAGGAATTAAACTATTGGAAGAACATGGTTAGAGATGATTGATTCTGTTTGGTCTACCTATTCATTGTTCACAATACGCGCAAATCATATTTAGAATAACCAATAATCATAGGTTACGATCCTATGGTTATTGTCGAAAGATATCCACGAATTGCCGGATAGCATATGTGATTGCCGCTTAGCATGACCGTCTCACTAGTCAACATGTCTCAATGGCACAACTTGTCTAGCGACACGGCCCATCTTACGGTGAATCAACTATCTTATCCTATTTACGGGATCAATCAAGTACCGTTATATGCACTACGATTATCTACCGGCAAATAATTGCAAGAAATCGAAAGAAGTAGTTGTTTATTCATTGAACAAACACATCAAGTGCATACAACCAATCTAAATACAAAACTAAAGGTTAAAACAATAAAAAGGGGAGTACAAACATCATCAATATCCCTAACCGAAAGATTAGCCGACCATAAACATGGTGTCCATTTGAGAAGATGAGGAAGAAGAACTAAAGAGAAAATAAGAAAATCTCCTCAGAACTCCCACAGCAGCCACACCAATATAGTTCTGAGCCAAAAGTCCCTTTAGAATAACCCCAAGTTTGCTTATATACTCCTAACCATCCTAAAATACCCTAAACACCCTTAATGAGGTGTTTGGATACAATAAAACCCAATTAAACTTGACTTAACCTAAAATTAGCCCATTAAAACCCACACTGCTCTAGCGATCCGCGTAACCCGTAACAGGTTTTGGGCCATGTGGCAACTAGTTACATATGTAACAGCTTTTCTTCCCTTTATTTCATGTTGCACGGGAACCGGTTGCGCGGTGCACTACAACCGGTTGCGGATGTTCCTAGATTTTTGCTCTTCATCGATACCGGTTATGGATGCAACATTGCGATTGTGCCATGCTTCATTGGAAACCGGTTCCGGGTGTCCCGAAACCGGTTACAGATGCTTTGTTGGGGAACCGGTTATGGGGTTGCGGTTACGGAGTGTTTGCATGGGAACCGGTTACGACTGACTTGGTAACCGGTTACGGAGTGGTCTGGGATTTTTGGCTTTGCTTTGAAGTTGTTGGGGAACCGGTTCCGGATGAAGTGGCAACCGGTTCTGGGGCCCTCTGGATTGACTCTTTTGGGTTATTTCTTGATTCTTCGAAACTCCTATTTTCTTCAAAAAAAAATGCTTGGTAGTTCATTTCTCAATCAATCTCTTGGAACTCAAATAATGTTGCAACTCCCATAAAACTTATTAAATACACAGTTTAGGACTAACAACATGTGCGTATAAGGAACATAATTAGGTATGTTTCTGTACCTATCACATCTCCCAACTTATACTTTGCTAGTTCCGAGCAAATAAACAATTATAAATTATAAATGACAATAAAGAAATAAATGCATGACAATGAGGATAGTTCCTTTGAACCCTCAGACAGCCCCGGTAGGACGAATATGGTCTCGTGAGGGTTTTCAGCAGCGTTCACCCACAAAATACACTTAACTAATAAATAAACACACACCCATCACTTCCCAACACAACAAAATGTCCATAGAAAGTGTAATACCGTATTTATTTCAATTTATTTAATTAGATTTATTTATTTTTATTAAAAGAATAAAGGAGAAGAAATAATAGTATAAAGGGATTTGAGGAAATTAATAAAAGTTTTATATAATAATAAAATATCCCCTAAATATATATATA
>NMUG010004135.1:0-14118 GCA_002855965.1 Monotropa hypopitys | reverse complement strand
CCCACTCTCTTTAAGGATGCCCATGATTTTTTCAAGGCATGCCTTAGGTGCCAAAGAATCGGAAATACGTCTCGTCGCAACATAATGCCATTGTCCCAAATTCTAATAGTTGAGCTTTTTGATGTTTGGGGCATTGATTTTATGGGACAATTCCATTGCTCGCATGAGAAGGAGTATATTTTAGTGGCCATAGACTATGTTTCGAAGTGGGTGGAAGCGGTAGTAACAAGGACTAATGACCACAAATTGATCATCAAGTTCTTGCAATCCAACATCTTCATACATTTTGGCTATCCGCGGGCTATAATTAACTATTTTGTGGACCTTGTTTGGCGGTATTCTATCACTCATATGGTGGCAACACCTTACCAGCCTCAAACAAGTGGCCAAGTTGAGGTGTCAAATCATGAGATCAAATGCATTTTAGAAAAAAATGGTAACACCTGATAGGAAAGATTGGTCATTACGACTTGATGATGCATTGTGGGCCTACCGTACATCATATAAGACACCCGTTGGCATGTCTCCATATCATTGGGTTTTTTGGGAAAGCTTGCAATTTACTAGTGGAGTTGGAGCATCGGGCCATGTGGGCCATTAAATAGCTTAATCTTGACATTAAGGCCGCTGGAATTAACCGAAACATCCAAATTTTGGAGTTGGAAGAGATGATGAATGAATCTTATGAAAACTCATGCATTTATAAACAAAGGACAAAAGCTTTTCATGATAAACATATACATAACAAGTCCTTCACAATTGGAATGAAAGTGTGGATTTTCAATTCTACGCTAAAACTCTTCCCAGGAAAGTTAAGATCAAGATGGGATGGCTCCTTTGTTGTCACACATGTTTATCCTCATGGGGCCATTGACATTAAAGACCCTCGAATTAGTAATGTATTCAAAGTGAATGGTCAAAGATTAAAACCATATATTGAGGTGATAAGTGAAGGAATCAAGGACGGGACCACGATGGAAGAAATTTCAATAGTGGATCCTGTGTTGATTGATATCCGGAGAGCTCTTCGGATCCTCTGTGCTTGTCTGGATAGTAGGGGATGAGTGCTTCGGATAGGAGTGAGTCGCCTCTAAGAGAAAAGGGTCTGCCTACTTGGCTCCTGTAAGACAAAGGTTAGTGCCTACCGGTCGGCAGTGACCGAGAGGGGCCTCCGATGGCTAAGTCAATAATTGTAGGAAACGTAGTCGGGAACTGAGAGTCGGAGAGCTGGAAATAGGATCAGAGAGAGGTCATATGAATAGTACCTCGATGGGGTATATATAGTCTAATCTGACTTGGCACCGAAAGTGCAAGCGTATGAAGCACACGGGGGAATCCCGGTACTGACGTCAGTCCTATGATGCTATTGGGCCATTGGACCGACCCGAGCCACGCCAGCAGTTGTATGACCAAGCCCCAGTGCACTGCCTGTCGGAGGTCGTTGTTCCCTGTCACTGCCAATGGTGGACCCCTCCAGCATAAGACCGTCCGTCGATGGAAAATTTTCCCTCTCCCTGGGGAGTGGATATATAGGGCTTCCTTGACGTCCGAGATGTATATGCCAGAGGTTGAAGGAGACCGCATGGCCGGACTGGCTTGGCTCCTTCGGGTGTCCGGTGAATATTCTTTGGATGTTGAAGGACACGTAATGAACCACAGGTTCTGTCCTTCAGTTGCAGAGTGAGATATGTTGGAGATCCGTGAGGCCGACGGCCTTGGATTGCTCCTTGAGATGTGGGAAAGGGTCCGGCCTTGCCAACTGATCCGGCTATTGGGGTCTGGCCCATACCTAGTGAGGTCCGGCTACCACAGTATGCCCTCACTTGTTGGAAAGGATTGATCATGCACTGCTGGACATCCCCTGATCCGTGTGACTGGCCCGTGTTGATGTGGCTGGAGGTCTGTTGCCGGAGATCGAGTGGAAAAGTTTGTAGCATCGCCAATATAAGCATTGTTCGACACATTTATAGGCAGTCATCATTGCTTCATAACCGTCATTGTCACGCCCCGGATTATTAAATCATTTTTTTTAAAACAATTTAAATAAAAGTAGGGAAAACATTACTTGTAGTATCTACACATTCCATTCTGTTCTCATTACATTTCCCGATACAAATGATACAATATGAATAGAAAAGAGAAAGCTAGAACAAATGCCAAACAGCTACAACTGTACTGAACATAAAGGACAGTGAGGGTACATTCCACCATCGGGAGTCAACAAAGCACCAAGTGAAACCTGCTGCAACGATCCCTGAAAACTCGGAAGCTGACGAATCTCCAAGCTCAACAAGCTCAACACGTCTCTGCAACAACCTATGGGGGGACCACGAAGGTCTGAGCATACCACGGCTCAGTAGATAAACTCCTGACCACTGCCAAACATGCACGGGTGGTGCATGCCTACGAGGGGCCATCACAAGTAGAAACTGTAAAGAACTAGAACAACAGTAGTGGCAACAACAGTAGTAAAACTGGAAAGAGAAGCACAAGTAGTAAAGCAAGAGAGAAAGCGACACAAACAGTAGAGGGGCGACCTAACTATATGTCCGTCAACTAACCTCCTCAAGTGCAATGGGGGGTGAAGGTGTCAAACCTAAAGACTAATTCAACTCAATCTCAAGTCATCACTACCAACTCTCTACTAAGGGCAAGAGGCCCACCGTCAAGGTACAAAAGAAAGGTAGAGGAACCAAGGGTGCACGTAGTGCAAACCTAGCACAAAACAATAGGGACAAAGGCATATCGTCAGCAAGTGTGTCAAAACCCAAACCGTAACCTCAAGAACACCAAAGGCACAACCTCCCAAGTCTGACTGAAACGACCTCAAATCTCGACTCAACCAACCTTACTACCAACACCCAACAACTCCAAGGATCTACTAAGGATGCCAACCCAATACCGCGCCAAGGTATCTAATCAAGGGGGTATAAACATAGTACAAGGGACAACAAAGACGGGTGTCCACAAAATCTATCAAAAGGGTTCCTACATTTTCGCCAAGGGTCCTACACTATCAAGTACCAAAAGGGATTCCATTACAAGTCTATCCCAATATGATTTAGATCATCATTCTTACCTTTATTCCACTTTATGAGAAATCTGGAATTTCATTACAAGTATATTCCGTTCATGTATTTTATAATCAATCTAGATATATCCCGGGATCCCTAAAGGTCAAGTACATCCCATATTCATTCGAAGTTCATTGATTTAATACAAACCCCAGAATCCCTAAAAGTCAAGTACATTCCGTATTTGCATACTTTCTTCATTCTTTAGGATAAATCCCGGAATCCCTAAAGATCAAGTACATTCCGTATTTATCCAAGTATCGTTGTAACGTTGATAGGGTAAGGTTGGTCTAGTAGCTCGTCAACACACTAGCCAAACCTAATCCGTCTTCCCCAAAGGTCGTTGGGAGGGCTCACGTAGCCCCCTTTGTGCACAAAGTCGTGGGTGGAGCGACCACCCCAGGAATCCCTAAAACTCAAGTACATTCCCGCGTTAGAACATATCAAACCCTGTATCGTTGTTACAAATATCATCCTGGGAATCCCTAAAAATCAAGTACATTCCCGGATCGTCATCGCAAGTTTACTATGCCGGGAATCCCTAAAGATCAAGTACATTCCCGCATAGAAACAATCCAATCTTATTTTCTTTGGTCATCAATTACATCCATGAATCGTCGTTCCCGTTTTCATTTCATGACTTTACATGTGATGGATTCAAGATTATCCAAAGGTGGTCCTCGTAGGATCAATCCCCGTATTGGTTGTACATTGCGTTCATTTCATTCATTTCGTGTTTGGGTGAATCTAATGTTATTCCAACCATTTCGATAAACAAGCCCAATGCTAGATCACGTTCCCGAAGGTTACTACGCCCTTGCCAAGGAAAACCACACGAACCGTACTACCGCCGCAATGACAACCACAATCGTACTAAGGTAAGGCACCATGTATCAATTCACATGACCGACAATTATGGCACGAATCATGGAAACTAAATACACACACACGCACATGCTTGATAATGATCAAGAATTTACCCACCGGAGCAATCGCCGGAGTAGTCGCCGGAAAGTCGCCGGAACATGTTGCCGCAAACCAACTCCGCCACCGCGTAGATAGTCTCATCCTCTTTAATGTTCCTCAAGACCGCATCTCCATAGCTTCTCGCCGGAAAGTCGCTGGAGTTCCAAAAATCACCGGAGGGTGAAGCTATGTAGGTCACCGTGTAGCTCTCACCAAGGGGAACAACGTTCCTCCTAACCATTTCTCGATCTAAGCATCTTTGCAAAACTCCTAACTTCGGATCTTGGTGGGATGGAGAAGATATGGGGCTTACTAGAGAGCTTGAGGTGAGGGGAACAACCTTTCTTCTTTGAAAATCTCCATTTGGGCCTTGGAAGGAGGAGATATGGAAGAAAGAGGAGAGAGCTCCATTAATGGAGGTTAGGAGAGAGAGAGAGAGTGTGTTTAGGGTTAGGAAATGAGGAAGATGAAGTGTTGGGGCGTTTTTGGGGTTAAAAACCGAGTATGGGGTGAGATTACCAAAATGCCCTTCATTAAAACATACAAAATCAGAAAAGTTTCGAAACGTGACGAAAAGACTCCGAACCTTCGCAACTCGTCCAAGAACACCTCCCGAACATTCTAGACACCGAAATGACGTTCCAAGGCTGCCCCTTAGCCTTCCTCGAGGTCACAAACACATCAAACGATTTACAAACGACGAACGAACAAAGGACGATCAAACTTCAATGATCCAAATAAGAGTGAAACTCGTGTTGGGGAGGATCAATCTACAATGGACCCCTTCTCATGGTCCACCCAACCTTTCCAAGATCTAACATATTCCAAGGTTCAACGAATTATATTTTATTTCCAAAAAAATCGGATTTTAAAAGGAATGGAAATTCAGGTCGTGACATCTCAAACTCCTTAAAAGAATTTCGTCCCCGAAATTTCCTAAGGATAGAAGTGTATTGAAGCACCGAAGGACAAAGCTCATGTCCATACTATGAACCACGCGACAAGACCGAAGGGATACTTCCCGATACTAGGGACACCGATACGGTCGTCAACTCAACGATGATGCAACAATGACGGGAGTCATGCTTCAAAAAGGAATTGACCAACGATTTGCAATGCACCCATAAGGGAAAACAATATTTCTCAACAGACTAATCGACCACCAACCAAGCATTCGAAAGTTTTCCAAGGAAACTACCAACAAGACGGTAACACGGAGAGTAATTTTCTTTACAGAGACAAATACTGAAAGAACGTAGTCCCAACTATACGAGAGTCAACCAGCGAGCGAGACTCTTACAAGAACAATCGCCAAGCGACGAGACAACAAACCACGAGTTCTCCTTAAGATCAAACGATCAACCAAGGGCATACGCCAGATCCAGAATCCAATTGAGTGTCGTACAAAGGACAAGGGGCAACTCCCAAATTGGCACAACAATCAAAATCAACAATGATACAACAAGCGATAGTTGCTCCAAACGAGCTCAGAAATAGAACGTCATTGGCCGAAGGCAACAACGCGTACAAGGAGTAAGAACAAGCGGGGATACAATCGGCGACATTTATTATTTTTGTTGTTTCACCATTTTCAAACATGTGTTTTTATACAATTTTCGCACCGCTAATTCCCACGGACACCCCACACACTATACACATATAGATATAGGTGGACATATACGTCCCCACACATACACCCAATGTGACATCAAGTGACACAAGGGTTTGAGTTAGAGAAGTGCCGACCGGACACGTACTCCACTCAACCTCCTTAGGTCATCCATAGTCGCACGATCAAAGGAATAACACACGCAGTCGATTCTACACAGAAGGTGCAAGAATAGACGACTCAACCACTCGCTCCCAATCTACAACGGTCTACCCAACGTCACAGGTTCCAAAACGATTCGCGAGATCGATAGAAATTTCAAGAGCACACCCAACTGAACAAGTGGAGGCAAGATCAACGTCGTTTATCATTAGCAACCGGAATAACACGAAAACTTTGACGCTTGGTCAAGAAGTCCACCAAGAGACCGTGAATCCAACAGAGGGTTTTCACCCAACACAATTCCAAAGAAGGGAAGCGATATTTGCAGGTGGATGCCAACAGGTGCATCGCCAAGATTTATTCCTCTCTCGAACCGAAATCTACAAACAAACAATTACCAACTCGAATTTCTTTATTACCGCTGTGCAACTCTGATATCGACCGAAGAGGGTATTGCGACTGATCCACACTATGCCTTGAAGTCCACGATCCATAGTGTTCCGCCAATGAGTACTCGAAGAAGAAGCCGCGCGAGTATAGCACAATCAACGGGTAAGTCACAGAGAGGCTTTCATTCAACGGGTATTCTATGAATCAACCACGCAAGAGACCAAAGTCCGAACATGTCAATCAGCGAAGTACGAAGATCACAACGAAGGAGTGTCAGTCTCAGTCAAGCCAAGTGCCACACAAAAGAGAAAAGGGACAACTCCCGATCGGGTGTAGACACTAAAATCACCGCCAAGCCGGACACAGCTAAATAGAACAAGATAGGGTGATTGCCGCATAAGACGTTGCCAAAAAGAGTTCACGATGAACAGAACCGAACAGAAAAGTGCTCCGACCGAATAGCATCTATTGTCGCACAAGGGAAATAGCCGAATGGGAACATGGCCGCACAAACACATGGACGAAAAAGAGCCAACTAAATGAGAACACAACCGCATTGGGGTATTACCGAGCCAAAGCGTCGCCGATCGGAATAATACGTTGCAGAATGTAGGTGTGGGATTAAATCGTCTATTGTCGCACTAGGCACAAACTTGTCGTACTGTCGCCATCATGCCACGCAAGAACATATCCGAAGAAACAAGGGATCATAATCGCACGAAGTAGAGAATCAACTGGCCGACCTAGGCAAGGCCGCACTGACGGAACACTGCCGCACTTACACTCACGTGCTAACGAACAAAGGCGTCGGAACATCTCAATTCATAGGCAAACGCATGCAACTCAACCTCCTTAAAAAAGGAAAACCAAGAAAAATCACGACTATGCCTTAAAGATCGCACTAAATTATGGGACAAGCTCGAATTTCTACGGACCAACAAGCCAGTCTCATCCAAATTTCTCAGAATTTGCATCATGAAACCATAATGATCATGTCACCTACTCTCAAGGGGCTCAACAAGGTACTAAGAATCACCGACTAGTGCCAGAATTTCCCAAGGTAAATCTACTACGCCATCATAAGGTCGAGATTTTTTTTACCTATATAGCGACAAGGTAAAAGAAACCACTACAATCACCTCAAGATTTTCCAAAAGGTTTCAACCTATCACCCATACCGACTCGACTCTAGCAATCCTAGAGGAGACCACAAAAGAACGAAGACTACCAAAGAATGCATCGAAGATGCCAAGGGTAGGGATACCGAGATATTTAACAACTATAAGGCAACTGAACTTGCCATCAAGATCAACACTCGACTTCCCAGGGATGGAGAAACTCAACATCCATGGAAGGAGACAGAACAAACAGAGTATCAACAAGAAGCGGAACCAAGAAGCAAGAGTGCATCACAAGCACCCAAGCACGATGAAAGAACAATGTAATGACCAAGAAAACCCATGGAGACTAGGTGTCTCCCCACGGTTCCAAGGTATTCGAACCGAAAGCTCTGATACCAAGTTGTCACGCCCCGGATTTTTAAACCATTTTTTTAAACAATTTAAATAAAAGCAGGGAGAAACATTACTTGTAGTATCTACACATTCCATTCTGTTCTCATTACATTTCCAGATACAAATGATACAATATGAATAGAAAAGCAGAAGCTAGAACAAATTTCAAACGGCTATAACTGTACTGAACATAAAGGAGAGTGAGGGTACATCCCACCCTCGGGAGTGAACAAAGCACCAAGTGAAACCTGCTGCAACGATCCCTGAAAACCCAGAAGCTGATGAACCTCCAAGCTCAACAACCTCAACACGTCTCTGCAACAACCTGTGGAGGGGACCACGAAGGTTTGAGCATACCACGGCTCAGTAGATAAACTCTTGACCACTACCAAACATGCACGGGTGGTGCATGCCTAGGAGGGGCCAGCATAAGTAGAAACTATAAAGAACTAGAACAACAGTAGTGACAACAATAGTAGTAAAACTGGAAAGAGAAGCACAAGTAGTAAAGCAAGAGAGAAAGCGACACAAACAGTAGAGGGGCGACCTAACTATAGGTCCATCAACTAACCTCCTCAAGTGCAAGGAGGGTGGAGGTGTCAAACCTAAAGACTAATTCAACTCAATCTCAAGTCATCACTACCAACTCTCTACTAAGGGCAAGAGACCCACCGTCAAGGTACAAAAGAAAGGTAGAGGAACCAAGGGTGCACGTAGTGCAAGCCTAGCACAAAACAATAGGGACAAAGGCATATCGTCAGCAAGTGTGTCAAAACCCAAACCGTAACCTCAAGAACACCAAAGGCACAACCTCCCAAGTCTGACTGAAACGACCTCAAATCTCGACTCAACCAACCTTACTACCAACACCCAACAACTCCAAGGATCTACTAAGGATGCCAACCCAATACCGCACCAAGGTATCTAATCAAGGGGGTGTAAACATAGTACAAGGGACAACAAAGACGGGTGTCCACAAAATCTATCAAAAGGGTTCCTTCATTTTTCCAAAGGGTCCTACACTATCAAGTACCAAAAGGGATTCCATTACAAGTCTATCCCAATATGATTTAGATCATCATTCTTACCTTTATTCCACTTTATGAGAAATCCGGAATTCCATTACAAGTATATTCCGTTCATGTATTTTATCATCAATCTAGATATATCCCGAGATCCCTAAAGGTCACGTACATCTTATATTCATTCGAAGTTCATTGATCTAATACAAACCCCGAAATCCCTAAAAGTCAAGTACATTCCGTATTTGCATACTTTCTTCATTCTTTAGGATAAATCCCGGAATCCCTAAAGATCAAGTACATTCCGTATTTATCCAAGTATCGTTGTAACGTTGATAGGGTAAGGTTGGTCTAGTAGCTCGTCAACACACTAGCCAAACCTAATCCGTCTTCCCCAAAGGCCGTTGGGAGGGCTCACGTAACCCCCTTTGTGCACAAAGTCGTGGGTGGAGCAACCACCCTGGGAATCCCTAAAACTCAAGTACATTCCCGCGTAAGAACATATCAAACCCCGTATCGTTGTTACAAATATCATCCTGGGAATCCCTAAAAATCAAGTACATTCCCAGATCGTCATCGGAAGTTTACTATGCCGGGAATCCCTAAAGATCAAGTACATTCCTGCATAGAAACAATCCAATCTTATTTTCTTTGGTCATCAATTACATCCATGAATCGTCTTTCCCGTTTTCATTTCATAACTTTATATGTGATGGATTCAAGATTATCCAAAGGTGGTCCTCGTAGGATCAATCCCCGTATTGGTTGTACATTGCGTTCATTTCATTTATTTCGTGTTTGGGTGAATCCAATGTTATTCCAACCATTTTGATAAAACAAGCCCAAGGCTAGATCACGTTCCCGAAGGTTACTACGCCATTGCCAAGGAAAACCACACGAACCGTACTACCGCCGCAATGACAACCACAATCGTACTAAGGTAAGGCACCATGTCTCAATTCACATGACCGACATAATCTCACTAGTTAGTTCATTTTCCAGACCGTTCATTTAAGTTCATTTCTACTCCCAACACCCCTCAACCGATTGTATACCCAAACTTACCTCATGATGTTCCTACGGCCATTTCCTCTCCCAACTACTCATTCAAGACTTACTAAGGACTTTTATCGAACATGTGGCATCCATAAAATGAAGGGTGACCAACTAACCACAAAACCACCAATTGACATTCATAACACCCTAAATTCGACTCTCGACGCCTATCGTCCCAAGTTCAAGTGGTTCTACCACGGGAATTCCAATTTACCGCATCGATGATATAAGGGGAAACTAATACGAATTATGGCACGAATCATGGAAACTAAATGCACACACACGCACATGCTTGATAATGATCAAGAATTTACCCACCGGAGCAATCGCCGGAGTAGTCGCCGGAAAGTCGCCGGAAAATGTTGCCGCAAACCAACTCCGCCACCGCGTAGATCGTCTCATCCTCTTTAATGTTTCTCAAGACCGCATCTCCATAGCTTCTCGCCGGAAAGTCGCCGGAGTTCCAAAAATCGCCAGAGGGTGAAGCCATGTAGGTCACCGTGTAGCTCTCGCCAAGGGGAACAACGTTCCTCCTAACCATTTCTCGATCTAAGCATCTTTGCAAAACTCCTAACTTCGGATCTTGGTGGGATGGAGAAGATATGGGGCTTACTAGAGAGCTTGAGGTGAGGGGAACAACCTTTCTTCTTTGAAAATCTCCATTTGGGCCTTGGAAGGAGGGGATTGGGAAGAAAGAGGAGAGAGCTCCATTA
The DNA here is from genome assembly GCA_002855965.1 of Monotropa hypopitys. Classification (NCBI taxonomy): domain Eukaryota; kingdom Viridiplantae; phylum Streptophyta; class Magnoliopsida; order Ericales; family Ericaceae; genus Monotropa; species Monotropa hypopitys. Next base: position 3,612 of record NMUG010004135.1, on the reverse strand, counting down.
ATGGAGGTTAGGAGAGAGAGTGTGTTTAGGGTTAGGAAATGAGGAAGATGAAGTGTTGGGGCGTTTTTGGGGTTAAAAACCGAGTATGGGGTGAGATTACCAAAATGCCCTTCATTAAAACATACAAAATCGTGCATTTTCTGCGACCGTCGTCCGGACGAAAGTCACGGTCGTCCGGACGAAACCCTATGGTCCGGACGAACACCAACCATGGTCCGGACAAAACCTCCTGAACCAAACTTCACCATTTCTGGACCCGTCGTCCAGACGAAGCCCAAGCGTGGTCCGGACGAAACCTGCAGAAAAGTTTCGAAACGTGACGAAAAAACTCTGAACCTTCGCAACTCGTCCAAGAACACCTCCCGAACATTTTAGACACCGAAATGACGTTCCAAGGCCGCCCCTTAGCCTTCCTCGAGGTCACAAACACATCAAACGATTTACAAACGACGAACGAACAAAGGACGATCAAACTTCAATGATCTGAATAAGAGTGAAACTCGTGTTGGGGAGGATCAACCTAAAATGGACCTTTTCTCATGGTCCACCCAACCTTTCCAAGATCTAACATATTCCAAGGTTCAACGAATTATATTTTATTTCCAAAAAAATCGGATTTTAAAAGGAATGGAAATTCAGGTCGTGACAGTCATTCTTGAGAGTCCATGTGGTGTCTTCTAACTGGCTAGGAGCATCAGCGTGTGCGGATGGGACGTCTAATGGACGCCTCCTCGGAACCTGCACTCGCCATTGATTGGACAATGCCACCACCTCATTGATCGTGTGGGGTAGCTGTCTTCTTGTCTCCCCTTCCCCTATAAATATGAGGGGAGGGAGGTTGGGACTTCACCTGTGAACTTTGCTCTCCGACGCTCTAGCTTCCGGTCTTCGAGCTTCCAGTCTTCAAGATTACATTCTTAAATCTTTCGGTCTTAGGCTTCTTCAGATCTTCAGGTATCATCCAGACTCTTCAAGTTTGCATTTTTCTTTCAAATTTGTATTGGGTGATCTCCTATCCTATTTGTTGATACCCCATTTTGACCCGCCGCCGAATATCAGAAATCAAAGCTCGGAATGATCAAAATGCAATTATCCATTGTCCGGATGGTCCGAATTAGCCGAACAGATATCTAAAGACGAGCGACGGATCTCAAAATTTGAAGACATGTCTAAAGTTCAAGAACATGGAATTATCCGAAGAATAACTGCGAAGCGCATGAACAGTCTGAAAAGAATGGAGTCCTAACAGCAAAAATCAGCATCCGAATATGCAATTCCAAGTCGGTGCGGGCAGAATTACGCTCGAAGGTCCGAAAATTCCAATCTCAATACCAATGCGTCGGTAACTGCATTACCGAGACAATGGCACCTCAAATTGCGGCAGAGGTTGAAAACCCAAGATTTAGTAGTCTGGGAGAGCTATTTTGTTCAGACCAGCGTAACGGAGCGAGCCGGCATCAGAATGACGCGGTACATTTTTTATAGCTTCTCAGTAAAAAGACAGACATTTACTGTGGGAAACTTGCGACTGCGAATTCACTTTCGGAAGAAAAGTAGCGGATCATAGGGCGAACGTTCAGAATAACGACCCGGGAATCAATTTTTCTACCGAATTACATTCAACGCGACGCGAAAATTTTCTCATGATCTACTCAACAAGGTGAGTTCAACGACTGTATTCAGCGACAAATCGGTCATCCGGATCATCCCTTGGCAGCTCAGTGCGTAGCGTACCGCAATCAGAATTTTCGGCGGCAAAAGGACAAAATCTATATACTTTATATAAAAAGTATATAACTTTTGTATAATTCGGATATAAAAGCGTCAAGGAGAAATGTCCAAGAACATCCCAACTTCTCCCTCAAATCATGCAACTGCTCCAGCGAACTGCCAAAAATTATCTCCATGCATGTCGCACCTATAGGTGCGACATGGCCCTATATACGAAATGGCCTCTCAGGCCATTGAAAGAGAGAGAAGTGATATCTAAGGCAAGTGCTGAAACTCTCCCACTGCAAACCCTTCGGACAGAAGTCCAAACACCCTCCAAATCCTTCAAATTCAAGCCAAAATTCTCTCGAGCCTCGTTACATCCAAACTCGACTCGAACCTCGACATCACCAACTGATTTTCAGAGCCTAAAACAGCCCCAAATCAGCAAGCATTCAATCCCGAGACCAAAGCTCTCCCAAAAATTAATCCAACCTCAAAAATCTACATTCCCGGAAAACCCTAAAAACACCCATTGTATCGAAAGCGCTGCCGAAATTTAATCAATAAATTTCCGGCTTGCTCTCACTTTTATTTTTCAGAATCTTATTCTTCTAGGAAAGTCCCGATCTCAATTCCCGGATTATAGTTCGGTATAGTAGGGATTTTCACACCCGGATACTATAACGTATTATAATCGAACGAATATTATTGGCGAACTTATCCTCTCAACTGTAATTAACGACAAGGTATAAAATACAATTTTTTATTCCTTTTATTGTCATGATGTAATTCATTCAGTAACATATTCGCGTAGAAAATAAATCACGGATATCCTCCGTGGTTTATTTTCTGTGACATAATGAAAAGCTGATTCTCAACGCGTCATTTTGCGATAGCACAGTCCCGTGTATGGTTTCGCCAACCGGCTGTTCGATTGCATCTTGACAACCGGGAAATCAACCTTTCATTATCAAAAATCAATAAATTCAATGTTCATTGCATGCGTTTCTCTGAGGCGGTATCGAACAGCCTGGCTATGCCGGCACGACCCCTCGTTTTATCTTTTTATAGCGTTGCGTTTCTCTGAGGCGGTATCGAACAGCCTGGCTATGCCGGCACGACCCCTCGTTTTTTATCTTCTTTTATATGGCATGCATTTTTCAGAGGTGGTATCGGTCAGCCTGGCCTCGCCAGCACGACTCCTCGTTTTTTTATAGCGTTCATGTTAGAGGCGGTATCGATCAGCCTGGCCTCGCGAGCGCGACCCCTCTTTTTATCTATATTTCTTTCTTTTGCTGTGTGCGTTTCGGGTGGTGGTATCGATCAACCTGGTCATGACCAGCACGACCCCACGCCGACGTTTATATATCGTTTATCATTAGAGGCGGTATCGTTCAGCTCAGCTATGCCAGCACGACCCCTCGCACTTGCTTGTTCGTTACCTTTATTTCTTTTCAAATCAAATAAATAAATTCACACCTTTTAGTTTGGATCGTCGGAGAATCAAGTAATCGATCGGTTCGAATGAAAGAGATAACTTGCAATTCACTTGCAATTCAAGTTGACGAATTATTTGTTATCCTTTCAAGGATTTAAAATCAACAAAAACACGATCAACAAAAAAATCAAATATAATCAAAATCTTTAAATTCCAATGATTCGGGTCAATTGCAATGATATTAGCCAGTTGACGTTGGATCAAAAGAATAATTTGTAAATTCAACGTGCTGAATTACTTATTATCTTTTTTATAAAATTTAAGTAAAAAATAATCAAAAATCTTTGAATTCTATGATTCGAGTCAATATTGCGAAGATATTAGCAAATTGACCTTGGATTGAAGGAATAATTTGTAAATTCAATGTGTCGAATTACTTATTATCTTTTTCGGAAATTAAA
>NMUG010004134.1:0-14120 GCA_002855965.1 Monotropa hypopitys | reverse complement strand
CTACCGATGCTCCGAACAACACATATGTTGGCAATGCCCCAAACTTATCCTCTCGACCTTCGGCAACAAGCCTCTAGCCGCAGTAGCATGGACCAGCCAGACAGATCAGGGGATGCCCTACAGTACATGATCAATCCTTTCCAACAAGTTGAAAAGAATTAAGGGGCTATTGTGGTAGCCGGACCTCATTGGATACAGGCCGGATCCTCACCAGCCGGAGTAGTCGTCTAGTCCAGACCGTGCCTCCATATCTCACAGAGTAATCCAGGGCTGTCCGCCTCACGAATAGGGATGTGCATCTCGTCCGATCTGTTTGAATCTGATCTGTTCCCCACTCCGAATGGATCGGTGATTTGGATATTTTTTGGAGAATGGGGCAGATTTGGGGATCTGTTTTCAAAATAATTCGGGGACGGGGTGGGGATAGAGTTGCACATATCTGTCCTCGAATCTGCCCTGTTCCATAAATCATCATTTTTCCCCAAATTATCCTCGTTCCCCGAATCATCACCAATACCCATAACCACAATCCTATAACTTAACATACCTATATTATATATAATGTTTTGAAGTAAGATCATATGTTTATTCTATTGGTGTCTATCTTAAATATGATAATTTTTCAGTTACTAAGGTCATATATTCTACAACCAATACTATTATTTCACTTGTATAATCTCCTTGCATGTATGTATTGAGCTCTCAGTAAAGACATTTGTGTAGATTTGTATATTTTATACTGTGGAGTTTGTAAAGTTGTAATATTACAATGTTATTTTTGTTTTGAACCTTTTTTTAATTTTACCACAAAAACATATTTGGATATCCGAATATCTGTTTGGATCCCCGATCCCCATTTGGGGCGGGGATGGAGGGGTAGAAAAATCTCCATTTGGGGAATGGGACGGGGATGGAGACAAGTATTGGATTTGGGGAACGGGGACGGATATAGTAGTATCTGGCCCCGATCTGCTTCGTTACCATCCCTACTCACGAACCTTTGGCACACCTCACTCTGCAGCTAAAGGACAAAACCAGCGGTTCATTATATGGCCTTTAGCATCCAATGTAGACTAACCGGACATCCAAAGGAGCCAAGCTAGCCCGGCCATGCGGTCTCCTTCAACCTCCAGCATATCTAGGCCCAGACATCAAAAAAGCCCTGCGTATCCACTCCCCGCTGGGAGAAGGAACAACTTCCACCCGCGGAAGGTCATATACCGGAGGGGTCCACCATCGGCAGCGATAGGGAACAATGACCTCCGACAGGTAGTACACGGGGATTGGCCGTACAACTGTTGACGTGGCTCGGGTCGGTTCAATGGCCCAACAACATCATAGGTCTAACGTCAGCACCGGGACCCCCCGTGTACATCATACGTTTGCACTTTTGGTGCCAAGTCAGGTTGGAATATATATACCCCATTGAGGTACTATTCATGGAATCGATTAAATCTGATCCTGACTCTTTTTGACTCTCAGTTTCCGATTGTCCTTCTCCTAAAGTTATTGACTTAGCCATCGGAGGCCCTTCTTGGTCACTGCCGACCGGTGGGCACGAACCTTCGTCTTGCAAAAGCCAAGCAGGCGGACCCCTTTTATCTTATAGGCGACCCACTCCAGTCCGAAGCACTCATCCCCTACCATCTGGACAAGCACAGAGGATCCAAAGCACTCGTCCCATACTCATCCCCTAAAATTTCTCTATCTCCTATGGAGTTTATATAAGTTTTCACTTCTTTAATGTTGTAGACAATTTCATTCTCTCTCTCTTTATATAGTTTATGTTATGTGCTATGTTTTATCCATTTTGTATTTCATTCTCTATGCTTAAGGACTTCTTGTTTCCTTGCATTTCTAGGCTTAGTGTAGTGGTAATGGAGGGCTATCCCCCTTAGGTTGGTCATGGAGTGACTAGCACTCCTTGACTTAGGTTAGCCTTGGCTTCACCTTATATTGAATTTGCATATGAGTAGACGAAATTAGTGACGAATTATTAGTGACGACAATTTTTCCTCACTATTTTCATCACTAAATCTTCATAACAGATTCCTCACTATTTTCCTCACTAATTATTTCTGATTAGTGAGGAATTTTTTTTCCTCACAGATTTTTCTCGCTAAATGCCTGTTTTTTTGTAGTGTCCTAGTTTAGATCTTAACTTGTTGGTGTCACCACTTTGATTGTATGCAACCATTAACGTGGTCCATGTAATGCTTAGTGCTATGGTATGCCAAGTGCTTGATGAACTGCATTTTGGAGCTAAGTCATCTTGAATCCACTCTTCTATCGAATATTGGATGGGTCAAGGTTATCTAGGAGCTTGAAGTATGTGGTTCTCTTAGTTCTAAACCGGGGGTTGTTATCTATTCGGTGGAATGTTGTCAATAATCTTGGCACACTCTATGCCTTAGCTATGTCACTCCTGGGGTTAGATGCATTCTCCAATGTGAATCGAATCCTTGCTCCCGTATTCTCTCTTGATTCCTGTGAGGTCAATCCTATCCTAGGTTAGGTGTTAGCTTCTCCTATGACCATTCCTCCTAATCAATCTAATTTTCATCCATTTAGTTTAAAGTCTTAGTTTCTACATCTCTAAACCAAAATCAATACAAGGGTAGAATCCTTCCGCCATCACTTGCAAAACCAAACCTTTTAACCTAACAAATTCATTGGACTCTATCAACTCTCTGTGGTTCGACCTCAAACTTGCTGCTCTACTGGTTAGAGTAGTATTTTCGTATTTTAAAAATTATTAATGCCTAGTTCTCCGACTACCATTTACTAACGATGCGGGAGGCATGCTAGCAACTCTCTGTCTCACTCGATCTGCTCTCTCTCTCCACCCATTTGCTCTCTCTCCACTCCACGGCTCCGCCCCTCTCTCGACTCTCTCTCAGCAGAGAATAGAGGTAAGTTCTAGACTGCTCTCTCTTTCTCTCAATCTTGTTTGTACGTGGGTTTTGCTTATACTATGTTTAGTCGATTTAGGTTTTGGTTACTGTGTTCATCATTTGGGTAAGCTCTCTCTCTCTCGCGATCCTATTACAGTATTGAGTATTGATCTATTTTTTATTTTTAGGTAATTGTTGATATGGATGGGAAAAACAAAAAAGAAGCAAAAAATTGAACAATTAGTCGAATCTCAAAGAGAAAATATAGATGGACAGTGATAGCCTGTACCGATGGCACGGGGCGACATTCAATCCATGTCAATGACACGAGACGACATAATAGAAAGTGCAACACAATAGTAAGGGTACTATAAAACTTGTGGTGTTAGTAGTACATTCGGCACTGATTCGTGCCTTTAATACTAGATTATTCATGTTTAATTGATACATTCACATCTCAACATGTGAGAATGACGAAGTTCAAGTAATACTCAAGATAATTGTCCTAAAGCTAGAGCCAAAGCCATTAGTAGCATTTGTGGTATTCCCCTGATTTCTAACCTAGGCAAATACCTAGGAATCCCTCTCATGCACAAGAGGCCCAAAAAAGAGTATTTTAACTACATTATTGACAAAGTAAACACTAAACTCTATTCGTGGAAAGCTAACTCCTTAACTTTAGCGGGAAGGTAAACCCTAATCCAATCGGTCACTAGCACGATCCCCTTCCACACTATGCAATCAGCCTTCCTCCCCATGAGTGTTTGCAATAAGCTTGACATGATTAATAGGAACTTCTAATGGGGTTCCTCTGAAAAAGCTAGAAAATGACACCTTGTGAATTGGAATACTATTTTCAAAAAGAAGGGGGGGCTAGGCATTAGAAAAACGCACACGCAAAATGTTTCCCTCCTATCCAAGCTAACATGGAAAATTATTTCTAAGGAGAAAGACATGTGGGTTTAGGTCCTAAGACACAAATATGCTAAAAGCCTATCCTTATATGAAAAAAAGAAAAATAAACAAATGTCATACATATGGAGAAGTATAACAAAAACCTTCCCTATCATTATAAAAGAGACCAAATGGATGATTAACAATGGGCATAATGTGAACATTTGGAAGGACTAGTGGGTGGGAGATGGTCCCTTAGGCGACCAAAACTATGACGACAGCGAGAACACCACCAGGATGGTGGAGGATCTTATTTGTAGGATGGTGGAGGATCTTATTTGTATCCAAGGTAAAACATGGAATGTTAACCTTATTAACTCCTTATTTGTTCATGGTTATCTTATGGCAAATCTGGAAAGATCGCAATCAATGTGTTTTCAAGCTTATTGAACCCCATCAAGATTTGACCACACAATGGATAATAAACTACTAACATAGAAATTAAAAAATCCTTTCAATTTAGAAACAAGATAACCATCAACAATATCAACCTAAGAAACTTAACTTAGCTTCCTCCTCCGATAGGTTCCCTTAAACTCAACATACATGGATGCTGGTACAATAGAGAAAGGGCAGCAGGCTTTGGCGACATATTCAGGGATAGTAAAGGCAACTGGGTCATGGGATTCTATGGAAACGAGAAATGCGGCTCTCCTTTTGAAATGGAACTATGAAGGCTCTACAAAGGGCTAACAATCATAATTCAACAAGGTTAAAAAAATATGCATATTGAAGTAGACGCCTGGGAGATAGTTGCGACTATTTTTGGGGTGAATCACAATAATCACTCCCTCAGAACCATCATTGCCGATTCAAAAATTCTTTTGGAAAAAACTCAATTGAGCATAACTCATATCCCGAAGGAAGCAAATGATTGCGCGAACCACATGGCAAAGATCGGACCAAACCATGATAGTGAATGAGAAACCACCACAGATCAACCTCCAGCAATGCTTCATTTTATTACAAAAGACAAAAATTCGAATGCTCTTGTTTAAGTTAGTTTTGTTGCCCATCTGTTAGGGTTGTTTTGCATTTCCGTAGAACTAAATTTTTTTTGTTGGTATGTGATTGTTGAGCGTTCATATTTTTAAGTATTTGTATTTTTCAAGTTCTAATAACTCATAAGTCCCCAAATGACTGTTTAACCCTTTATGCATCTCTAACCACTCCGAATTTTTTGAACAAGTCACTGAGCCATCTTGAAGATGCATCATCTGGTAGATTGTCTGCAAATAGTGTAATCAGATTAGGTGCCCCCTTCCTTGGATTGAAAGTTAGACCTGTGCTTATGAAAGACTGGAATCCATCCAGTGTTTTCTGATTTTTGTCTCTCTCTCTCTCTCTCCCTCTCTCTCTCTACATTCCTTAAAGCATTGAGGAGAAATATGTGTCGAATTCTTTATTCAGTTGGTGGTTTCTATGAGATGTGTCTTCATATCAAATAATATAAAAGCACTCATTGTCACCAACCCTTTAAGTCTAACTTTTTTCCATTCACAGCTATTCTTATCTCTATAGTTGATAGCAACCCTAAAGCAACCACATCTCACGCCATTTATAATAATTTAAGTCTAAACAAAAGGAGAGAGAGAGAGAGAGAGGCGGCATGTATATATGGAAAGAGAACTGCATTACATAAGCCCAAAATAGGGCTACCTTTCAGGTGCGGATTGGGCTCTACCCATTGCCAAAAAAAAAAAAGATTTGAGTGGTGGGTAAAGTTAAGCAAATGGGGAAGGATGTGATTGGCTAGGGTTTGTCTAGCTTGGAGGTCATGTGAATGCACCATCAGTAGCAAGTACAAGCATTTGCATCCCTTTTCTTGATAATATATCTCTGATGAGATAGAGCGATAGAGATAGACAGATAGAGAGAGTGAACAAAAAGCTATTTTGGCTTCAAAGAAAAAGCTAAACAGATAAGCACGCGTCAGGAGAAGGATTCCAACAACATTCTATCTTAAAGACTTGTAACACAGATAGTTGGATGGATATCTGAAAGAGATAGATAGATAGAAAGAGAGAGAGAGAGTTTCTTTAAGTGAAAGGGACGTGAGAGATAGAGATAGAGATAGAGAGTGAGTCAGTCAAAGGATGAATTGCCTAAGAGAGAGCAGGGCTCAGTGTCTTATGCTATCTCTAACTCAACTGAAATAATTGTCCTTCTCTTAGGGTTAGACATGGCCACGTGGTGCAACAGAAGATAAGGTACGTTTTATCTACAAGAAACGAGTATCAGGCAGGCTGTGGAAAAAAGGGCAAGACCTAATCAACAGTAAATCTTTATTTCTGCATCCCAAATATACAGTTCAATTACCTTAGGAAAAAATTACACGAATCTATATAACAAGACGGGGAAGTTTTTCGTTACGTGTATGATTGGCTGCATATTTTCAAATCTTGAATCTTATTCAAGGGCTCAGATTCTGAGGCATAGATCGAGAATACTCAACAAGAAGGAATGATATTTATAAGCACCTATTGTTTTAATGTCTACTTAATATTTGCCATTTTAGAAAGAAACAGAGAGATTGTAATATTAGTAATGTATTTAGTTTCCATTAATTCCGACACTGCAGTAATAAGATTTCCATGTATAATAATCATAAACACTCAGCACTGTTTATAGAACAACAAAGTGTGGACCAGACATGCTTAGTTTGAATAACTTAAAATCAGTCATAGCGATTTATGACAATTTTTGAAAAATCATGTGCCATATTTATAATTTTTGAAAAATCAAGTGTGATATTTATAATTTATATTTTTTTGAAAAATTATGTGTTGGGTCATCGATTTATGACATAGTACACGGGCATGAATCAAGTACTAAGAGCACATGAGCACGGGTCAAGTGCCGTCGGTACGGGCTATCACTAATATACTATATGGATTATTATTTGGCAATTGGATTACTGTAATTTATAATTTATGGATACAAGCAGTTTCTTTTATAAAAAAGATGAACGTGTTTGTCACATATATTGTAATGACAGCAAATTTTATTAGCGTAAATAGCAAATTTCAATTCAGAAACTATGAATATTCAGTGTTTTCATTTTTTCATTAAATACTAAATTTATTTGATAATAAAAATTTCATTTGTATTTAGGAAATCCACTTCAAATCTTTCTAAAATCAAGTTCACTACTCCTATCAGTGTTACATGTTTTGTTTCATAGTTTAAGTGTTTATATATGTTTTAAATTTTTCCAGAAGCTCGAGTGACAAAATAATGGAGAGCACTCCGGCTCCACTCCCGATCGACCGGCCAATTAACCAATTCTAGTGCGGACCAATTAGTAGGCGTGTTTTCTAAATATGCTTTTTAGCTTAATAAATTGTCCTATTTGCTACAATTTTGTGGCAATTGTGGATTGACATAAACAAAAAAGTGTTCAAAGGTAAATTCACCAAAACGGGACCCCAAAGGTATCGGTAACCAATTTACTGGTTAAAAAACAATTATGCTGTGGAAGTGTCTGTGTGCAGGTACAATAAAACTCAACACGGATGACAGATGTGACAAAAATACCCGGAATGCAGTCATATGAGGAATCTTTCGTGACGATAAAGGCTAGTGGATAATGAGCTTATGTGGCAACAAGAAATGCAATTCAAGTCTCCAAGCTGAAATCTGGGCAATATACATGGGTCTCACCATCATCCTGCAGGAAGGGTGGGTGAAAGTCTAAGTCGAGTAAGATGCACTGGAAGTGGTAAAGCTCATAAACAAAAATTCCATCACGAAAGCAGATGAGAAAATGTGTGTGCGGACAGATTGACAAAAATGGGTGCTAACTCAGTTGAAGATCTCATTATTCTTACAACATGCCCGGACGGGAGTAGCATGGGCTCGTAGCCCTTGTGGTCATTTGATTTTCCGATGTACCAAAAAAGACGTGTAAACACGCTTTTATCTAAAACTATTTTTTATTTTCTCATTCCAGAAGCTTATTTCGAATCCTCCTCAGGCTATTCTAAACTAGATCAACCAATCCGCCATGTTTATAATCTAGTACTCGAAATTACATTCGATTTGATATGTAATTCACATTAATCGGACCGTTGGATCGTTCTAACGAAGGTAAAATGTATAAATCTAATGTTTTATTAAAATGCATACAATGTTCATCATAACAATGTAAAATTTATAAATTCCTCATTAGAACCAATTAATTAATTCTTGAAACACTTTATTTAGTAACTTTATAAATTAAAAGTTAATATATTAATTATTATGGTATATAAACTAATAAAAATCATAGAAATTTACAACTAATTACTTTTTAAAATAAATTCACATGTTAAGCACTAAACAAGTTGAAGAATCATATGCAACAGACTCCACAGTTCCAGCAAAAAAAAAACAGACTCTTCAAAGTTTAATATTTTTAGTGGTTTCAGTACAAGAAAATACACACTTGGGGACCAAATTTGAATACTAACTAAAAATGTTGTTGCTAAAATTTAAAATTTAAGCAACTAAATAATATTTGATTGCAGAAAATCATTTCTATCATCAACTGACTAGAAAGGTTACTAGAGAAATGTTTAGGTCTCGTTTGATAAAATTTGTTTGGTTATCTACTTTCAATTTTAAATTATTACACACTAATTTCCAAATTTTCTTTTTATAGCAGTGCTACATACATTATATTCCAAAACATTCATGTTTTATTTTCTATTTACAAAAATAAAGTAGAAAAAATAAGGCTCTATTTTGTAAAGTTTACACACTCTAGTTTTTAAAACTTTTTTCTATTTTGTAGGTAAAAATAAAAATCATAAACATATTTGATGTCAATTTGATATGAAAATACTAAAAACAAAATAATACAAAAACAAGCTTGTTACCAGTTAATTCGATTTTTTTCAACATGTGAGGGTAGAGTCATGATAGTAGTAGAGTTGGTGGTGGTAGAGTGGTGGTCATGGAGTTGTGGTTTTCAGTAAAGAATTTTTTCAACTCCCGACTAAATATTTATTCGGCCGGTTAGTCAGAAAATATTGAATTGTAATTGTATTGCTGACCAAAAACATTTGTCGGCAAAAAGACTATCATTTGCCGACCAACTATTTGGTCGGGAACATTACTACCATTTTGCCGACTAACAGTATTTTTCGACCAAGGATTTGGTCGGGAATAGTACTACCATTTGCCGAGAAAAGTTTGGTCGGAAATTATATGTCACGCCACGGATTTTGAAACCATTTTTTTAAACAGTTTAATTAATAAATAGAGGATACAACTACTTGTCATTCAGATATACTCAGTTGAATTCTCATTATATGATACATGATATAATCAGGAACTACAAAGTGGAAGTAAAGTATAAATACCATAAACGGCTACAACTGAAACTGAAGTGCAAGTACAAAGACTAAACTAAAGCTGAAGTACAAAATAAAGGAAAGTACAACTGAAACGCCGTATCCACACTGTGAGGCCCTGACCCGAATAATTAAAATTATAAATAAGTTTATTTTATTTTCTAGAATTTATTTGAGGCTAAATAAAGATATGAGGTTTAAAATAAGCTAAGCCCCAAAAATGTAAGAAAAGAGGAGTTAGAAAGCCCAAGAAGAACCCAACCCAAGACTGCCCGGATCCCAGCAGGCCGGACCACTCTAGGTCGGCCCAGCCCGGACCCGAGCTGCGGAGTGGCTGCGCGGCAGCTCTGCCGGACGTCAGGGTCACGTCCCATCCGGACTGACCCGCCGCCTGACATTGACGGGACAACACGTCGCAGGTTGTCGCAGGTGGCAGACTGCCAGGTTAGGTGCTCAGACCTGACCCGGATTAGACTACTCACTGAGCCGTTCGGCCAGGTTAAGGAAAGGTTCAATCAGCATTTATTGCTCCCAACTACCCCCTCCGAATCCCTATATAAGTATTCCTTCTCCAGCATTTAAGTCCCACCAGAAATTCCTTCCAAACATTCATTCTAGAGAGAGAAAGAGTTGTCCTCCGGACACTCCATTGTTCGGCCGACCTCCCCTGTTCCCAACAGACTTGTCCAAACTAGTCCTTACCCTCCCACACTTATCCAAAAGGCCTCCGGATCACACTATTCCACCACTGTCCGGACCAACATTCCCGGACAGACCTCAGCTCGGCAAGACCCTTGCCAGATCAGAAACCCCTCAGGTACACCTTAAGTCCTTCGGTTTATTGATTTACCCTTATGTTTCAGCTCGGCAAGTCCATTGAAGGACTTAGCCACACTCTAATCAGTTCGGCAGACCACCCTTAGCTTTGTCGGAACACTCAGCCTTAATATTCGGTTCGGCACTAAGTCAAACTGGTCCGGATTATTTTTTGGACCCTCCGATTGAACTTAATTCAGCTCGGCACGTTTATCTGGACCGCTACAGTACATTGTTTGTTTCTTTTTACACTGCCGACCTTCCACTTGCCATAGCACTACTGCTCGGCAGAATGGACGGTCCGCCATTTCTTAAACTCACTTAGTTCAATTCGGCTATGCACCTTGTTGTTCGAACAATTAATCCTTTGAACTTATATTTACCTTGTTAACATTTTTGACTAATCAGAAAACCCAAAAGCAATGTTCCCGAGCTCCCAATATTCGACAATAGCCTCGTTGGTTGTCCGGCAGAACGACAATTAGAAATCCGGCTATTTTAGCTCGGCTGGGTCTCGGTTTAATCAATAAACATTCCAGGAACCCTTAATCAAGTATTGTGACCCATTTCGACCAGTCATCAGCCCGAACCACTTAATCCCCGCACTGCCTTAGCTCAGTAGCCCTTCTGAATGTTCAGCAGACTTTCTGCTCGGCCATCTCTTGGCTCGGCAGGAGTCTTTAGCTCGGCAAATCCTTAGCCCAGCACTGTTCCAGCCCGACAGTTCTCTGCTCGGCTGCTCGTTAAGAAATGCTTAAGTGACTACCCTTAGCTCGACAATGGTACCCTTCGGTTCAGAATGCCTCCGGGCCAATATTAAACGGTTAATCTAGCCGACCACTGTCCTCTGGATAGAAGGTCTTTAGCCAGGAGCTTGGCTAGACGACCAGTGGCAGTTCGTCCAAGTCTGGTCCGACAGCTCAGCTCGACAGAACAGTAGCAGCCGATAGCTAAGCTTAGAAATGATGTTTTAAAGTTATCTTTGGCAGATTTGAGGATTTGAAGATAGAAAAAGGATCATTTCCAGATTTAAGGTGAATCTCTATATACCTTGTTTACTCGTACGACTTTTAAACATGCTAATCATTTGTAAATGTACTATTTATGCTATTGAGCATCTCACCCTATTATTGAAAAAAGAAATTAGCATGTACTCTTTTATCACCATGTATTGGCAAAACAGGAAAGATGTTTAACGATTGAACGACATGAACGGTGACACGGTAGCTCGCCGCTGGGGGCGGATTCAGAAATCGACGAGGAGGAGGAAATAAGGGATCAATAGCCAGGTTGATCACAGTGATATCACGACTATGCGAAATGCTATCTGGGGTCGCTCCTTAGGGATTACTAGTACCGTAAAAAGCATCATGATAAAATCATGTCTGAATATCAAAATGAAAATGGAAATGAACATGCAAACAAAAGTAAGCTATGAGCTGAAGGACATTGAGAAGGCCATAGGCTTGACTTGACAAATCATATACGGTTACAGGTTTTGGGCTAATAAACCCTTCACATATTATGTTCAAAAGGAAAGAAAGTTGGTTTTGATAACATTTTGTTTATCCATGGAAACTTGTAGCCTTGGTATATTCTGATTCACTCTAGCTTTATGATTATGCGTTTTCTAAAACCCTTTTTAGGTACTATGGAAGATTAGCTTTGGAAGCATAGCCTTTTTATTTACACCCTTTTAAAGTATCTCTCATTTTAATGTAGAAGCGGTTTATGAGCCTCCTTTGTTGTATCAGTCTTATGGAATTAATGAAGTTTATCACAATGGGTTTTGTTCAGCGCTTCCACTATCTTTATGTTATGAAATCCCTAAACTCATTATTAGTAGGCCTTTGCGAGCTTGCTTGTTGGCCGGTCATGGACCCCGTGTAGGGTTGGGTCGTGACACACTACCCTGTACAAAAGAGCCACTGAAACTGAGGTAGCCGAGTCCAAGAAAACCCAGCGTCTGACTCCAACTCCAAGTCATCAAGTCCGTCTAGCACTGCAACACAGACTAGAAAAAGAAAAAGAAAGAGGGTTTGAGCAAACCACAGTTTAGTGAAAAAACCCCTAACTACTACCAAGCATGCACATGCGATGCGTGCCTACGTGTCCACAAACAAAGTACGAGAACAGTAAAGAAACCAAAGTGCACGTAGTGTAAGCCTAACTCAAGGCAGCAGTGACATAGGTATATCGCCAACAAAGCGTGTCTAACCAAAACCGTAACGTCAAAAGAGTACAAAGGGTACAACACTCCAAGTCCAACCAAAGCAACCTCTAATCTCAACTCGACCAACCTTACTACTAAGGTTCAACAACTCTAAGGACCTATTAAGGATCCCAAGCCAACACCATGCCAAGATATCTAACCATAACTCACGTTGTGAACCACGCCAACTACCGATACCATTAAATGTTGGATTCACATACCACATTTCTCATTCACCTTTGTAAGCCCATATCCAATCTCTACAATGTGACTCGAACTAGTCAACATAAACAAATACTATCCAAGGGACAACTAGACCAAGCGTCCACATAAATATGCATATGTTATTCCACTTCACACTAGGCATAAATCCAAAAATACCATCATAAGTCCATTCTTGATTTATCCTTTATCCTTGTTACGTGTTACCAATCATTCCATAACTTACACCAGGACTAAATCCAAGAATTCTATCATAAGTCCATTCTTGATTTATCCTTTCATTTCCTTTTTACCGTACTAGAGGATCGTTTCATTTTTGATTGGGTTTGGCATAGTGGTTTGTCGACTCACTATCCTTTTCGTCCATCGTTCCCCAATTCTTTAGGAGGGCCAAGTTACCCCCATTGTGCACAATGTCCTGAGTGGAGTGACCACCCAGGGAATCCCGTCACAAGTCCATTCCAGCATAATAATTCCGGCGCTTCCCAAATCGTTGGGAGGGTTACCGTATCCCCATGATTCCACATTGTCAAGTGTTTCCGTTTCATTAGAAATAAATCCAAGAATCCCCTCCTAAGTCCATTCTTGATTTATCCTATTATTTTCTTTTCCTCGTTGTTACCATGCCTAGCCAAGGCCATTGTGGTGACTGAGAGTCCGGAGAGCTCTCAGTCATTATCATACTATTCCATGCCCGTTGAGGTCCGGCTACTACATCCATTATCACACTATTCCATCTAGACGGTATCTTCACATCAACGTATTCAATCACGTTCCTTTTTCATTACAAGTTCCCAAGTGATGGATTCAAGGTCTAGCAGAGTAGTCCTCGTGGGACACGTCCTCCATATTTGATGTTCATTGGTTACGTTGAACTACTTACTTAGTTCCTCAATCGCTAGCTCTACCTTGGTCAATCCAAGGGAAACAACCATCAAAACCATTCAACCTCAACCGAGGGTTTCAAGACCAACATTCTACCACAACGGGCCAAAGGATGCCCAAGTCTACCAACATATGAAGGGAGGGACTCAAACACCCAAATCCCCATTCAATTCCCAATTGGCAAAAACCATCACACACATGGTGTTCCTTCGGTTCCATGGAACCTATCGTGATTCTCAAAACTCAACGTACCCAAGTATTCCACCTACATGTCCTACAACAATTCAATTGTCACGATAACCCCAAAACACAATCTAAGGTTCGCGCAGGCATTTCATCGAACATTTGGCGGCCCTAAACTCCGACGGCCACCAATCCACCTACAAACCACCAAAATACAAGTCGTTCCCCTCACGAGAAATTCTTCGAACATGTGGTGTACCTAAGCCTCTGGGGGCATTATATCAAACAACTAGCAGGCCCACGACAAGGACACGCCGAGGATACACCGACACACCGAGGACACGCTTTAAGACCGTTCACATGAATGCTTGGCAATTCATAACTAGCGAGGATACGTCATCGCACCAACACCCACGGTCTAACCAAAAATAAATACAACACATGAATATGTTACAAACTCTCGAGCCAAAGAATACACCACACCAAACACACACCCTAGTATGGTAACCGTATGACCTTGGTGATTTGTTTTGAGATGCCCCGACCGGTAGCTCTTCTCAAATCAATTCACCACGTCAAACGTATATCATATAACCAGGAAAGTACTCACGCACCCAC
>NMUG010004133.1:0-14120 GCA_002855965.1 Monotropa hypopitys | reverse complement strand
GTGTGCCTATGCAGTATGAACACGGACACGAGAATTTTACAATTTTAAGGACACGGACACGGCGGAGACACGCCAAATAAATACTCCCTCCATCCCAAATTGTTGAGTCCTTTTGTGAAATTCAACTTATTAAGGGGTGTAAAAACTTTGTATTAATTTTTCTGTTTTATTCCTAAGTCCAGTCGATATTAACAAGGCCAATTTTGTAGGACTATTTTCTTATATGAAACTCAAAACATATGTAATATGAATCTTGTTTGATAGATGTCAATTAGTTCTATTATACAGAGTTTTTAAAATCATAAAAATCATTATTAGATAAAGATATTTGACAAACCAATTGAGATGGAAAAAGTACTTTTTAAGGGTAAAATTGGAGTGACTGTGTTATGATGGATAATTTTAGAAATGGGAGATATTTTGGGACATCCCAAAATGGAAATAGGACCCAACAATTTGAGACGGAGGGAGTATAATATTATATATATAGATATATTTTCAAATAATAAAAATGAGCATCAATATGACAATATTCAATAAAACAATACAATCATTCGAATTAGCAAAAACATCCATTTCAATATTCAAAAGATTCAATGTTGCAATACAACCCCTATGAAAAAAAAAACATCAATTTTAAGCTAAAAGAAGACACGGAAGCTCATGCATTTTAACCAAAAAATTAGTCTTGAGGATCTTATCTTTTTCTTTATATTATAAGCTTTGAGTATTGTAACTCAATCTGTGATATTTCTATCGGTGTCCAAGTTGAAATATGGGTGTTCCCGAAGTGTCCCAAATTAAAAATAATATAATTTATTAGACATGTCATGTGGCGTGTCACGGCAAGCAATTAGGAGTGTTCGTGCTTCATAGCTGTGTACCTTGGGCTTCTCCAAAATGCAGAAGTGCAAGTAATTCTATTCCCATTTCAAATTTCCCTTCCCTCAACAAATCCTACATCCAAACACAATTAGTCAATTTTGGCATCTAATTAACCTACAACTTGTTGCTTATTTAGTTCCCTCTCCATACCAATCTACTGTCTTTATAATGTGTATGCCGATGTACGTACTTCTCTGAGATGACAACTAATTAATATTGGTTTCCAATAAACTCATAACTTACTCTTTCCATACACATATTTCGTACAACCCTAATATAAACAAAATCATCTCAATCCTTTTTGTTCTCCTCACCTGAAAAATAATAATTTTTATAAACTAAAATTCATGAGTAACAGAACACAGAAATACAGGTTTACCATAGATTATAATTTCATAAGCATAACAAAATAGAAAGCTTTCATATTTCACAGAAATATCAGAGTTTCACAATTTCCATACATAAACAGAGATTCGTAATTCACAATTGTACGTTCCTTTCAAAAGCATTCTTAGCGTAAGTCATAATAGTCCATTATTCTTATATATCGTAAACATAACTCAGGCATCCCTGGACAGAAAAGCTAGACGTCTGTCGTATAATCCCGTATGGTCACCAGCATATTATCGTCCACTGGTGCAAAGGACACACAGAATCCACTAGCATATTACCCCCTAGTGGGAAGGCTAGAACTGAACTGATGGCACTAATAGATTCCAAAACATTTCATAACTGTTGAAATAATTTGGTCGATGTATTCTTCTCACTGGAAGGCACAATATATATAGACTATGTACAAGATGATTTAGGAAATGAAATAATAAGGAAATTATGCTACCTATCTAATTAGACTAATTATAATCTTCCTAATTGCAAATTGCCTAATTGATTATAATATGTATATTACAATATTTCTTTATTTTCAACACTCTCCCTCAAGCAGGAGCGTATACATCGTATACTCCAAGCTTGCAACAAATAGAGTCAATGAAAGCCTTGGGAAGAGCCTTTGTGAAAGTATCAGCAAGTTGAGAGCCTGAAGAAACAAAGGGTGTATTGATCTCTTTTGACTCCACTTCTGACCGAATGAAATGACAATCAACTTCAATGTGTTTGGTCCTCTCATAGAATACTGAATTATAGCAATGTGGATAGCAGTCTGATTATCACAATATAAGGGAGTGGGGTTATGAACTGGAATCTCAAACTCATGTAGAAGTGTATGCAACCAAGTCAACTCACAAATGGTATGAGTCATTGTTCTATACTCTGCTTTAACACTAGAACGTGCTACAACTGACTATTTCTTAGTTTTCCATGTTACAAGATTGTCACCTATAAAGGTGCAATAACCAGTAGTAGAATGACGTTCAACAGAAGATCCTGCCCAGTCAGCATCTGTATATCCTTCAATACGAAGATGTCCAGATGTTTTATAGAGAAGTTCACATTCAGGAGCATTTTTAAGATACTTTAAGATACGAATAATAGCCTCCATATGAGAAACTCGAGGACAAGTCATAAATTGACTGACAATATGACTGCATAGGAAATATGTGGTCGAGTGATAGTGAGATAAATAAGTTTACCCACAAGTCTCTGATATAACTCTAGATCGTCAACCAACTCACATAAGTTTATGATTTGTTTCCATATGAGTAGCTACAGGTTTAAACCAAGATAACTTGCATCTTTCAAGAGATCGAGTATTTCCGTTGAGATAAACTGATGCCATCTTTAGAATGAGCAACTTCAATGCAAATAAAATATCGAAGATTGCCTAGATCTTTGGTGAGAAAACTGGAACAAAGGTGATGAATCAACACCTAAATTCCATCATTGTCACTCCCTATAATGACAATAATATCCACACAGACTACAAGAATCACAATACCACTGGTGGCTCTTTTAAAGAAGACGGAGTGATCAGCTTGACTTCGTGTCATGCCATGAGATACGACGACGCTACTAAATTTATCAAACCAGGCTCGGGGAGATTGTTTGAGGCCATAGGTAGATTTGCGAAGACGGCACACAGACTCCCCCTTGGACTCAAAACTGAGTGGTTGAGCCATGTAGACTGTCTCAGAGAGATCTCCATAAAGAAAAATATTCTTGACATCATGATGATGGAGATGCCAATTAAGGTTGGCAGTAAGAGATAATAATGTGAACCGAATTAAGTTTGGCAACCGGAGAAAAGGTCTCAGTGTAGTCAAGCCAATAGGTTTGAGTGAAGCCTTTGGCCACAAGGCGAGTTTTCAAACAATTAAGTGTACTATCAGGATTGTGTTTGACAGCAAACACCCAACGACAACCAATAATATGTAGTCCGAAGGGCTTGGAAACAAGATCCCAAGTATAATTCAGTGACAAAGCGCGCACCTCTTCTTCCATAGTAAAATGTCATCCAGGATGAGAAAAAGCCTCCTGATAAGACTTATGAACATTAGCCGAGGATAGAGACACAGAAAAAGGGCGAAAAGAGGGAGACAAATGATCATAGGACACAAATTGAGAGATAGAATGGGAAGTGCATGAACGAATACCTTTACGATAAGCAATAGGAACAACAAGTGTTGGATCTGAAGACGCTTGAGGAGATGACGTGGGCACAAAAGCTGTATTTGGAAGATCAACAAGAGGAGCATCATCAGGAGAATGTCGAACATATACCTTTGTTATTGGTGGTCGAGGAGCAGCCTCAGGAAGACCATGGTTAGCCTGTGACGGAGTAATCTCAGGAAGACAAGATGATGCCAACAATGGTGATGTCAACTGAGAACCCTCAAGAGAATAATATGGGATATTTTCAAAAAAGGTCACGTCAGCACTTACGAAGTGCTTTCTTAATGAGGGACTATAACACTTGTATCATTTCTATGTCAGAGTGTAATCCAGAAAGATACATTTGTAAGAATGTGGTTCAAGTTTATCATGACTTGGAGATAGATTATGTACAAATGACACACAACCAAGAAGTTTTGGGGGAGAATATAAAGATTCTTGTCATGAAACACGACCTGATACGGAATTTTCCATTCAAACCCCGAGAAGAGGTGCAATTTTTTAGATAATTCACAGTAAGAATAACACATCCCCAGAAATGTTTTGGAACATTCATGTGAAGCATAAGGGCGCGAGTTACAACTAAAACTGGCCCATTCTTCCGTTTCGCAACCTCATTTTGTTGAAGGGTAGTTACACAAGCAGTTTGATAAACAATACCATGAGTTTCATTAAACTGTCTAAATAGACGAGAAAAATATTCTTGGGCATTGTCAGTCAGTAAAATATGTAATTAAGTATTAAATTGGTTGACAATCTTAGCATAAAAGACTGAAAAAATAGAAAATAATTGTGACTTATCTTTGAGGAGATATACCCAAGTTAAACGAGAAAAATCATCAATAAATATGACAAAATAGCGAGCACTCCACAAACTCATAGTGCACGAATGTCCCCAAATATCATGATGAACTAAAACAAAAGGTTCGACACATAGTGACTCTCTTCGTAAAGGAAAATAAACTCGATAATGTTTACTAAGTCACATGTGTAACAATTAAAAGGAGAAAAACTAAGTAAACTAGGAACTAGCTTGCAAATGTTGGCCGAGGATGGGTGCCCAAGACGACAGTGCCACTGATAAGGAGTAACAGTAGACTGTAAAGCAGAATGGCTGGATGATTGCTGTTGCTGCTCCTGAATATAATATAGACCATTCTTCTCATACCCCCCACCAATCATCTCCCTCGTCTTGAGATCCTGAAATTCACAATAGGATGGAAAAAAGAATAAAACAATGGTGAGTATGAGACAGTTTATGAATGGAAAGAAGATTAAACGAAAATTGTGGCAAATATAAGATAGAAGGAAACACAAGACGAGATGAACAATATGTACCAATGCCTTGAACAAGAATTTTAGTGTCATCGGCAATAGTAACATAAGACTTAACAGAAGGAGTAACAACATTAGTCAAAAGAGACAAATCACTTGTCATATGATCAGATGCTCCAGAATCAAGAATCCAATGAGAGCTATGAGAGGATGAGTGAAGGCAAGTATTACCTCAAGTGACATGAGTTGCAGTGGAAAAAGAACAAGATGCATTGGCCCTTTGAATCAGAAAATCATACGCAGTCTTGGACATAGTAATCTGAGTAGAAGGAAGAGCAAATGACTCCCCCTCAAGTGTAGCCTGATTAACACAAGCTAACTTGCCATGCAGTTTCCAACAGAATTCAACATCGTGGTTGATCGTACCACAATAAGTACACTTCTTAGTGCCACGACGACCACGCCCCCCCACCCCACACACACACACACGACGACCACCCCGCTCAGAAGAACTACCATGACTGCGGGAGGGATTGTGATTACCAAAATGTCCAGAAGATGTAGCCGGAGTGTAAAACCCAAAAATTTAAAAATTAGATAATTAAACCTAAAGACATTTAATTAACAGATTACGAGGAAGAAATATTAATTAAGATCGGCCAAGAGCCTGGGCACCCCGACGATCAAACCGACGACAACACTAAGGTAAGAACATCGCCACGATCTTACTGATATATATAGAACGTATTAAAACTTAAAAATCAGTTAGAAATTCAAGTTTATAAAATTTTAGGAAAATTCTGGATTACGCAAATAAAACGTATTTATGATTCATTTTAAATCGTTTTTTAGGTCAATTGTAAGTAGAATATGCTATTATTGATCATAAAATGTCGAGAAAAACACGTTTTGGGGTCCAAATCATAGATCCCCGAGCTGGAGAAACCCACTGCCCGACACTGTTCATCATCGGTATGCATCACCGGCATACCGGTCAGTATACCGGGCAGTATACTGGTGAGGCTACCGGTCCGTTAAAATTGATGACCAAACCTACTGTCCATTTTGGGGGACCTCCGGCCGGTATAGGCCTACCGGTCCAAGATAAGTCCAAATAAAGTCAACTCAGACTTCGAAAAGTGTAGAAAATGTAAGGAAAGCTTAATTAAGCATAACCCTGAGATAAAAGAGTTAAAAATAAGTCAATGAAAGAAGAATAAATAAGTAAATGGATTAGGATAATTATTTAAGAATTTTCCTTTAGTAATTATATTCTTACTATTGAATTTCCAGGTCAAACCAACAACCATTACGAACCAGGTGAGTGACAGTTACAAGTATTAAAGGATTTTCTGATATATTTTTATAAAATTTCCCGTTTTCCCTGGAATTGTTTCTTAATTATGATTATTGTTTAAAAGTTCCATGGATATAAAAATATGTTCGAATCTATTATTAGCCATCATTTTATATTGAGACAGTCCCCTAACCCGGGGGAGACCGGGGCCATCGATTATTGATTATAGATTGATCACCTAGCTTATTGTATAGACCACGTCAGCTAGGGGGAAGATAATTGACTAGCGTACTATCTATTGGATTGGGTATAAGTGCCAGACATCTAGCTTTACCACATGGGGACGCTCAGGAATCTGTTTGGTTTATGATGGCATATGACTTAAAAGTAAAGAGATTTTGAAATGATTTGACAGATAAGAGTTTATAGAACAAGAAATCTGGATATCCATACTCGGCATATATTTATTGATATTGACTGGGATACTGGGATTATATGACATGGATATGGATTACAGATTATT
This sequence comes from Monotropa hypopitys, assembly GCA_002855965.1. Lineage (NCBI taxonomy): Eukaryota > Viridiplantae > Streptophyta > Magnoliopsida > Ericales > Ericaceae > Monotropa > Monotropa hypopitys. The sequence goes on along the minus strand of NMUG010004133.1, from coordinate 7,572 downwards.
GATTATGGACTCTCAGTATTCCCTTGTTTATGAGATTGTACTGATCCCTTTATGGTATCCGCACAAGTATACGATTTGTTACTAATGTACTGGAATCGGAAAATATATGGTTTGAAAGTTATTGATTTATTGGAAACATAAATGCATTGTTTGATTATTGTTTCATTATCCATGACACAAAACTTTATTATTTTTTACTGTCATTCATACGAGCATAAGCTTATGAAAAATATTATTTTCCAGGAGACAAAGGAGCACCCTATCCCTACCAGTAGATCTGTAGATATTGAAGAGACTTGTGTTGGGTAAGTTAATAGTTTGTCTTATGGTAGTCAACTTTGAGACATTGTTTTGTAAAAATTGTAATAAAGTGTGTAAGGGTTTGTAATATAAAGTACATAGGAGTTGTATAAAATTTTGGGTTGTACTTTATTTCTAGTTGATTTTATATAGATGTCTTCCGCTGTGTTCTGCATCCTCATTTAATAAATTAATCAGAGATTTAATTGAATCGCCTTAGGTGGTTTGGTAACCACCTGGCGTCTGTCACGATGATCTCATAGGATGGGTTCGGGTCGTGACACAGAGAGGTCGTGGAGCAGCTAGAGCGGATGGAGGCGAATGCTCTAAACTAGAAGAACGAGGAGCAGTCCGTCGTACACAAGAAAAGGCCTCACCAACGATGGGAAATTCCCTATCAGAAAGAAGCTGTGGACTAAGAGGAACAAGATCTGAATTTAATCCAGACAGAAATTTTCAAATTCTGAACTATTCTCTGTACTTATGCTGAATCTTTAAATATATAGAGAGGCTGGTAAATATTTAACTCATCTCGCATACCCTTTAAGGTGGAGAAGTACTCATCAACAGATCTATCTCCTTGTTGAAGGGAGAATATATTCCGATAAATCTAAAAAACTCAAGAGATATCCTGATCAGATGAATATAACTCGCATAAAGTGTCCCAAATAGCTTTCGACATCTCTTGGCAAGCAACATTATTAAAAATATCAAATTCAAGACTATTCCACAGTAAAGTCATTATATGAGCATCGTTTTGGGCCCAATCGGGATCAGTAGACGGATTATCAGTAATATAAGAAGTTTCACCAATTGCTTTTAGAGAAAGAGACACGGCACGTAACCATGGCAGGTAGTCGGACCCATTTAATTGTGGTGAGAGAATGACGATAATCCATAACCAAATCCTAAGTGTCTGATGTACTGGTAGTTTTGGTTTTGTTTTTATCATTATCATCACCCATAATGAACAGAAAAAAAATAGGGATTATTGATGCACAAAGGTGGGATTCTGAGAACTGGTGAGTTGCGAACGAGGGTCACTGGAAGCTGATGAGTCGCAGACGAGGGTCGTCGGATGCTGGTGTGGCTGACAAAAGGGTCGTCGGATAGTAGAGAGGCTGCGCCAGAGGTCGACGAGGGAAGCCGAAGAGTCGGTGAGGTTTGTCGGAGGTCGACGAGGGTCGCTGAAGGTAAGGGAAGGCTTGGGTAGTCGTATGGTTGTAGATCAGACTACAGCAGGTTGGAGAGATTGTGAGAGACGTAGACTGGAGAGATTGCAAGAGACAGAGAGGGCTGGACGACCAATGGCATAGGGTGGACGATCGACGGCAAGGAGTGGAGGCGGTGGGATTGGTAGCGATCAGCGAAGTCCCAGAGGGGTGGTGTTGAGAGGTGGCGGCAATGATGTGTTGGGGTTTTGTGATGTTCGAGATAGAGATGGAAGGAGGGAAATATTTGAGGGTTTTGTTGTGTGGGGCTGTATTCCATTACATTTAGACGAAAGAAATTTAGAGAAAAGAAACTTGCTCTGATACCATGTTGAAATAATTTCATCGATATGTATTCTTCTCACTGGGAGGCACAATATATATAGACTCTGTACAAGATGATTTAGGAAATGAAATAATAAGGAAATTATGCTACCTACCTAATTAGACTAATTACAATCTTCCTAATTGCAAATTGCCTAATTGAATACAACACGTGTATTACAATATTTCTTTTCTTTCCAACAATAACCATGATCGTAATTATAACGGTTAAATAAACATCTCACACAAATGAGGAATTCAGAAAACATATGAAAATCCATGTATTAAAGGGTTGAGTCACTCACCTTAATCCGAGCTATAAATCCTTGGAAGGAAATTCATATTAGTTATAACTTAAACCTTATTACTTATTTCTACATTTCCTATAAACCCTAAGGTTTATATTTCCCCTTATAAATGATTAACATCTTAAGACATTATAATTTACTCTTATTACTTATTCCCTATATTTTCTATTAATCCTAAGGTCATATTTTTACTTTGGATAAGACTTATTAATCCATAGTTAACTTTATATTTCCCAAGCTTTTCCTAGTATTTTTCCTCCTTTTCTGCCTGACCGATACCATACCGGTATGCCAGCCGGTATACCGGTTCCCATACTGGTGAATATCTTCTCTGGAAATAACCCGGGCCAAAACTTTAAACTGTACTAGTAGCGTACCGGTATGCCAGCCGGCATACCGGGCAGTATGCCAGCGTTCATACTAGTTGCCACTGTCCACGATTTCCTACTCTATTTTCCTACGAAAACTCATCCAAATCCTAATTTTCTTAGTTCCAAATGATCATAAAACTTTTGTTTTACATCCCTTATACCTTATACTCTATCTAAACTAACTATAAACAAGAAAAACGAATCAAATCCTTAAAAATCAAGCCAAACCCACAATTTACAAAAAAAATCTAAAACTTCTTATTCCCATGAATTTTTCTTAGTTTCTAAGCTTTTAAAGTTCTAATCATGTAGAAGATGGTTTACTTACCAAGTTTTCGATGATTCTACAACAATGACAATGATCCGGTTCTCCCTCTTCTCCCGATCTCTCCCGAACACACTCTATTTTCCTCTTTATTCTCTTTGGTCTATCTGTAGGAGAAAAAATATAAACAGTGGAGGGTGATAAGTATGGGATTGAGGTAGGGTCCTATGTGGTTAGGTACATCCTAGCTACCATGGACCCTCGTCAATTAATTATATTAAATTCTAGGAGCGGTTGAAGAGACCAGTTATTTTGCCGAATTATTTCGACCAATGCTTAATTGAACCCCTTATGGGTTTCACTGCGATGATCCAAATCGTTTATGTTGTTTAAATTGATGAAATATAATATTCTGCAAAAAATCAGCTCAATCGGATATCGATAAGTGCTCGATCCATATATATATAACGATCTATTTAAATTTCTACAAAAATCACACATGACCAATAAAATTCATAATTACCCAATTAAATTTTAATTTAACTAATCAAACCAATTAAAGAGATTTAATCTAATTAATTTTCAATTAAACTAATTCAACGTGAATTAAGTGATAATGAGAATAATTACCGTAATTCAAATTTTGTGGTATCTATTATACATTATAGCTCTTTGTCCCAGTCACATTTTACATTTGTCCCGGTCATACAATTTTTATCACAGTCATACATTTCTGTCACAGTCATATATCTATTATACATTTTACCTATTTGTCTCAGTCATATTCTTAATTTGTCTCAGTCATACAATTCTATCTCAGTCATACAATTTTATCCCAATCATTAATTTATACATACACCCACCCCCTTTGTCTCAGTCACATTTTTATGTCACAGTCAGCGTCTTAGTCACACTTTTTGACACATCACACAACTCTTACAATTCTCTTCTGAATACACGGGCCCGTGTGTGGCCCCATGTGTGGGGCCCACACGGGCCTCAAAAAAACGTGCCAACGGCACGGGTCACCGCTAGTTACACAATATTACAAGTAGCATGAGCCAGTATAATATGTAACAAGAGCTGTAATTATGTGTAACAAGGGCATACAGAACAAAACCTTTAAAGGGCGTGTACCTATGTAGCATGGACACGAACTCAAACACGGACACGGGAATTTTATAAATTTGAGGACACAAACACGGAGGAGACACGCCAAATAAATATAATATTATATATAGATATATTTTCAAAAAAACAAAAAACGAACATCAATATGACAATATTCAATATAAACAATACAACCATTCTAATTAGCAAAAAAACATCCATTTCAATATTCAAATATTGCAATACAACCTTTACGAAAACAAAAAAAACATTTATTCTAAGATGAAAGAAGACACTGAAGCTCGTGTCTTTCAATCAAAAATCAGTTTTCATGATCTTATATTTTTCCTTATATTATAAGCTTTGATTATTGTAACTTAATCTGTGATGTTTCTATCAGTGTCTAAGTTGAGACATGAGTGTTCTTGAAGTGTCCCCAACTTTAAAATAATATAATTTATTAGACATGTCATGTGGCATGTCTAATATGTATGCCCGAGTGTCGGCGTCCCATACATGTCCGACACGGACATGGCAAGAAATTAGGAGTGTCCGTGCTTCATAGTTGTGTAACATGGGCTTCTCCAAAATGCAGAAGTGCAAGTAATTCTATTCTCATTTCAAATTTCACTTCCCCTCAACAAATCCTACATCCAAACACGATTAGACAATTTTGGCGTCTAAGTAACCTATAACTTGTTGCTTATTTAGTTCCCTCTCCATACCAATCTACTGTCTTTTATAATGTGTATGCTGATATACGTACTGTGAATAATTCCACCGTGAATGAATGGCATAACATGATGCCATCTTTGCACAATGAACTCCCCCCCCCCCAAAAAAATAGTGTATTATTTTATTTCACATCCCCGTCTATTTACAGTTTTAATAATACGGAATTCTTAACTTCGTCAGTAATCACTAATCAAAAAAGTCACAATTTAAATATAGCCATGCTTCAATTTCAACTGTACCAAATAGGTGGCAAGCCAGACCCTCGAGGCACTTCTTTAACTCCTCAACTGCATAAGCTGTGCCATCCATGCCAGATGGCTCCCAGTCGTCTGGATTGAGAACTCGTAATCCTTCCATCTGCACTGTCAGTGTATATCAGTTGACCGATAAAAACTACATCAAAAGAAGCAATTTAGCCCAAAAACATGATTTCCGATATGAAAATTTAGAAACCTGATGAAATACAGGATAATGAGATGAGTCAATAGAATCTCTACGATAGACATCTCCAGTGACAAGGAAATGGGTGTACCCCTCCCTCAATAGATCAGCTTGATGTGCACTTGTGTGGCACCTTAGGACAGTTTGAGAGTTCACATAATATGTATCATTGTAGCTCCTACTCACATGATCTTCAGGCACCAAGACATCATCAAAGTTCTGCAAGAAGGATAACCACTGTCACAACAATGCACACAAAAATGTTTGACAAGAAAACCACTTATCAAGAAAATCAACTATTTATTTGCGCCCAAAGAACTCTTCCCAAGCACGTTTATTTTGCCCATGGTGGAAGCACCGCAAATAAATATTTAGTGAATGACCAGATGATTGCCTTTTGTAGTCTGCATTTTACACTAATTTTAGTGAATGATCGAGATCGAAATGGGCAAACGTAAACGCTAAGATTACTTTGTTCTTACCTGATTGAAGAATAGAGACGAAGGGTCTCAAAGGCATTCGGTGAGACTTACCTGATTGAAGAATAAAGATTACCTGATTGCATCTTTATGCGACTTACTTTGTTCTTACCTGATTGAGAAAATTGGATATTCTGAAGACAAACACTTAACCTAAGCCATCGACGGAGAGAATTATTCGGTGCTTCAACTTGTCTTCTGATCGGATGATAGAGAGAGAAATGGATTGAAACAAAGTAAATTAATTTCGATCGACGATGTTGGTGGGTGAGTAAATAGAAGGTGGAATCTGGGAAGGAAATAAATTGAGATGAAAATAGGGAAGGAGAGAGGTGTTTGGAGTATGTGATGATCGGCGTGGGTATGCAAATGGCGGTGAATGAACTTCATGACAGAGAGAGACGATGAGTGAAGTCGTGGATAAGTTAGGTCGTGGATGAGTGAGGACGTGGGGGATCACAGACATCGTGGGTTGGCATATGAGCGGTAAAGTGTGAAGTAAGTAATCTTAGCCTTTGGTTTAATTAGGTTTAGATCTCGGTCATTCACTAAAATGCAACAATTAATCAGAACCATTAATTTTAGAGAGAGTAGATCTAGACCCTTTATTTTTTAAGACATTTTCAAAATCCGTCCTTCCTTATTATATAGATATAGCGAAAACATAGACTATATAATACTCTATATATATACGAAAATGATCACTTGAGGGATCCCACACAGAATTTCTGTATGAGATTCTAATCCTATTCGTTGGATTTAACTGACAGTTTAGGACTGAAACTGTCTGTTAAACTTCAATAAATTACAGAAATTACATTTTTCATCCAATTGACCTGATTTTTTACATGGTCTCTTAAAATAATATTTAAAATTTAACTGTCAGATCAAATTTTCAGTCTGGCGCCCGTTTGGACCCCCCGTGCGTGGTGTGCAAGTGTGGTGTGCAAAGTGTGGTGTGTGTGTAGCAGGATTCTTTGCAGTTAGCATGTCAAAATAAATGCATGTTATAGTCTTTCTTTACTACTGAAGGTTACAGGATAAAAATCCTACTACATCTGTCGATCAGGGATCTGAACAGCTGAAGTTATGCTCTCTTCAACTTTGAATTAGGAGCACAATCAACAAAACCACCTTGTATTAAATTTTAGAACCCCTAATACAACATAGATAATATCAAACATGACATAAGCAAAATCAAGAATAAAGAGAAATAATAGGTCCCCTAAGAACAGATTTAATAGAGAGAGAAAAAGGAAGGGTGCTTTTGTTGAAGTGCTTTTGTTAAAGTTCATTCATCAACCAAAGGCAGTACCTGTTTAACAGAAACAATTGGGCAGAGATTATCAAACTTGTCAAATTTGTTCGAGTAAGTTGTGTCAAAGTAGCTGTATATTGCATTCTTCAGTATTCCAATTGGATGTCGATCCCTCCTATGAAGTTGCAATCGAAATTTGGTAAATATTGAATCAGGAACATTGTTTGTCGGGTCATCCCTCACCATGTCTGCACATTCAATTACAGTGAAAGTTTAGAAGAGAGAAATAAAATAGTGGGAGACCTTAATTGCTCTAGGTGTCACCTTTAAATTTATATTAGAAACAAAACCATAAATTACATACTACCCTAAATTACATATTAAGCCCACATAGAATAGATTCAAATCATAAACTACTGATAAGGCCACAATAAACTATAAATCTAACATCCCCTCAAACTGGAGTATAGATATGAAACATGCCTAGCTTGCCATACAAAACAGAAAAAGGACCATGAGCAAGGGATTTGACGAAAATATCACTCAAATGATCTTCAGACCGAACATAAGGAATGACGATATGTTTCTGTGTCAACCAATAATGAACAACATGACAATCCACCTCAATGTGCTTAGCAGGGCCGGCCCAAGGGTGAGCCCAGAGAGCCCTTGGGCTTGGGCAACACCATTGGTCTGGGGCAACACAATCCTAAAAAAAACGGATCCTCCCCCCTACCCCCCAAAACCGCCCCTCTCACTCACTCATCGCG
>NMUG010004132.1:0-14121 GCA_002855965.1 Monotropa hypopitys | reverse complement strand
TACAGTTCCGTATATAGGATTTGCAGCTGCAACCACACTGCATCGAGCATTCAGTGATGCATGGATACCCGCTTTAGCAATTGTTACTGTCTGTTGTTCCATGACTTCATGTATAGCAACACGATCTTGATCATTCATCTTGTCGAACTCATCAATACAAACAACACCTCGATCAGCAAGAACCATCGCACCAGCTTCTAGCCTTCTTTCCCCTATTGACAGGACAACTACAGTCATTCCAACAAACAAAAAGGAAAAAATGAAAATTGCCCTATGGGCCTTAGATGCTAGGGCCTGTGGAGTAAAGAATTACCGGTTTCTTGATCTGAAGTAACTGCAGCAGTCAAGCCAACACCAGAAGAACCCCGACCAGTTGTTGATATGGCCAAAGGAGCAATGTTCATAATTGCTCGTAACAGTTGAGACTTTGCAACAGAAGGGTCACCAACCATCATCATGTTTATGTCGCTAGAGAAGCAGGATATATGACAGGACTCAAAAACAAGATAATGAACTGAGCAAAATGGAAACAGGTCAATTCAGTCAAGGACAGTGTTGAGAATAAAGCATAACTCACCCTCGTAAATGAGTCCCATTTTTTAAGTTCTTTTCAGTTCCACCTAGCATCAGTAAAATGACTGCTTTCTTGATCCACAAATGCCCATGTATCGATGGTGCCACTGAATTAGCCAGTAGGTCAAATATATCATTTCTCTCAGATACTTTTTTTATGTTGTTAATATCCTCAGGAGTGTAGATTGGTGCATTGGCCTCTTTGTTCAGCAGAGAGACATTGTTAGCTATAAGCACAGTCCTAGAAAGGTGTTATTGCGTGATTAGAAATTTTTAAACACTACTTGGCAGTTGGCACTACGCAGCAAATGTAAATAAACCAACCTGAACACCCCATTAACACTGCCTTTGCTTTTCCCAGGAAGAGATTTATATATTCCTACCATTGCCACACGATCCCCAGGTTTACATGAATCCACCAGGTCATCCTCAACTATGACGTCCACAGTTCGCGGAAGCTGGCCAGGAGCAGAATTCTCAGGCACCTCCTGCATTGAGATAGTTTGATGGTCTTTGTACTTGCATAAACCATACTCAGTCACCAACACATTGCCATTTTCATCCTGAAAAAACTAACCGTTTCAAACATACCAATTCATAAATAAATAATTTAAGAGTCCAAAGGGATAAAAATAGAGTACCCGCGTTGGATAAACAGACCCCGTGGGCAAGCCCATATTGGATGTAATGTCTCGATATTCACGAGAAGTAAACGTACTGGTTACAGGGCAGAAATGAACACTCTTGACAACCTTTGGCCTTACAAGAGAACCTGAGGGTGGAAAACTAGCCAGTTGGTCATACAGTATATTAGAAAGGATATGAGACGAACTATAAACAGCACTACATTTACTAACTTTTCTATTTATGTTTGACTCCATCAATCAATATGTGACATAAGTAACTTGAATTACTAAGTGATCAGTAATTGGAAGTACAAGAAGCTACCAATGGGATTACTTCCTTGTCGTTCAATTCAACTATTGATCTATGCAAGAGCCATTCTATTACACAACATGGCCATTGGTCATACTCATCTCTGCCTACAGGGCGGTAGTTAAGGTGGGTATAGTGATAATTAGAATCCCCAAGCACATATCTTGTGCTCCTAGTTCCAATATACTCATATAGTCGTACAGCTTTCAAGAACATAGTTACCTCTAACATCTAAATTGAGGCAATCCATCGCCTATGGGTTACCATTAGCATTTCCTTTCATATGAAAAGTGGTTAAATATAAAATACACACAAACTGCTACCGTTTTTTACCAAATATTGCATCCTAATAAGCATGGATATGGATGTCACAATACGTGTGGATGTGTTACTTAGTGAAAGTTTAGAAGAGAGGGAGGGAGGAGAAAGAGATATAAAAGAGAGACCTTAATCACTCTAGGTCTCACCTCCACTCAATTTATATTACAGACAAAAAGAAACCTAAATTACATACTAAACCCACATAGAATAGGCGCAAACCATAAACTACTAATAATTCCACAATAAACTATAAATCTAACATACTTAAATGTAGGATACGGACTTGTTCAATTATGAATATCAAAATACATTATTATGTATACTTATATCACCATAAGTTTATGCACCAAATTAAGTAATAGATAGGAAACAATAGGTTATGAAAAATCAAGATTGACATTTGACTAAAAATTTTAAAAATACCATAATGGTGTGGCTATGAAAACTCAAGAAATCTTTTTTCAGGAAGCTGAAATTATAATAGCTGCTACGACTAATCAGATTTAAATTATATCAGATTTTTAATGTTTGAGTTTGTCAAATCTGTTGAAAGATTTTCAAAATTAATTTTGGACACGCGCCACGTGCACGTGTACGGATTAAATCTCGATCTTTGATATTCATCCATCTGATCAAGTATAATCAGTCGGTCATAATTTAGTCAAGACAAATGACAGTTATAGGTAGTTATCTGCTGGCTTTTGGAAACAGTTACATGACTGTTTGGTGTATAAATTTTAAACAAGCAGTTATTTGGTGACAAGCAGTTATTTGGTGACTGTTGGGTGTTTAAATTCAAACAAAAGTTTGTGACTGTTGGGAACAGACACAAGCCACAGCCTATATAAGGTAATAGACATGGCCTTTGGTCCATATACAAAAATAATCTGACCGACTATTCTCTCCCTCACCATTCATACTGTAATTTTTTTTTCACCATCTTATTTTGCTTCCTGGGGTTCTGATATACTGCAGATACAGAAATCCAGAATTTGTTCAATCTTGCGCATCCTATAGTATTCGGGGTTGATCGTCGTTTGTGCAGACACCGTTCAACACACAACCAAGGGTTGGGCTTCATTGTATCCTGAGAGACGATTTGCCATAACCCGGTGCATACCATTTGGTGGGGGCAAATAACGTCTTAAGGACAGCAACTACGCGCCTTTGAAGCAAGTGCTTTAATTCCAGTCATTTCCCACTATTTTTTTATCAACAATCATGTTAGGGAGTATCTAAGAAGTGTGTATGACATATCTAATTTGTTGTCCTTGACAATAAAGAAACTTTAGCGGGTTTCCAAAAGAGTGCTAGACATGTACGAAATAAATTTTTTATTTTTTATTATGGACATTAGTCCAAGCGGGGCCGGCCCTGACCTAAAGCCGCGGGTACGGCAGCTTTAGGCCTCATTTTTTAGCCAGAAAATAGCACCACCATGACGCGGCGGAAACACGTGAGAGAATCGTTTGCGTACGATTCCAAACGATCGATCTCGTATGAGATCCAAACTCTTGCGCACAAGAAAAAAAAAAGAGAAACGTGGGAGAGAGAGAAAAGGCGTGAGAGAGAGAGGAGAGAGAGATGTGAGAGGGAGAGAGGAATCTCAAAGAGAGAAATTTGATTCAATATTCAATAATCCCAAAAGATATTACAAGACACCATATATAGAAGTAGGGTCTAACTTAATTTAGGATATACATAAAAAGGAAATAAAATCATTCAAAGAAGAAAATGAAACACAATATTTGATATAATACAAACCTCCATATATAGAAGGATATCCTAATTAGCTTTAGAAAATATAAAATTAAAAAAGAAAATTAAAAAGGAAACATTAGATTTAAAAATCACGCTCATATTTCTTAAGATCCCGCGAGATGAGTTATCGATAACCTGTAGGGTTGGTTATCGATAACCAACCTCTCGGGAGTTAGGCATGGAGCTTCTTTGGTCGTGCTGGTTTCATCGGTTTTGCTTGATCCAGTTGTCGTAGGAACTTCGCCGCTACTTGTTCTAAATCAGTCCTACCTTCTTCAAAAGAACTCGACCCCGAGTTCAAGTGTAGATAGAAAGGTTCTTCGGCGTGATAATCAAACATGTCTGCGACGTTAAAAACCTTGGAAATCTTCATAGAGTCTGGTAGATCAATAACATAGGCATTATCCCCAATCTTCTTCAAGATTTTATAAGGCCCAAATTTCCTCGGTTGAAGCTTTCGATACGTACCAACAGGAAAACGTTCTTTTCACAAGAAAACCATAACCATGCTACCTTCTTTGAATACCTTCGGCCGCCGGTGCTTGTCATGGGCCGATTTGTTCTTTGCATTAGTTTCTGCCAACTTTTGTCTGACTTGTTCCTGCACCTCCACTGCTTGCTTCGCCATATTTTCTGCCGCCATGCTAGCCTCAGGGCTTTTGAAAGGAATCAGATCTAAGACATGATTGGGAGGCTTCACATATACCAAAGAAAATGGGGACTGGCCGGTAGCACTGTGAATGGCACTATTGAAAGCAAACTCGGCCTGTGGTAATGCATAGTCCCACTGCTTTGGCTTATCTCCACAAATACTCCGAATCAAATTACCCAATCTGCAATTGGTCACCTCCGTTTGGCCATCAGTCTGTGGATGAGCAATAGAACTCCGTTGGAAGGAAGTACCGAACATTTTCCATAAAGTAACCCAGAAGTGGCTAAGAAATTTCACGTCTCGATCAGACGTGATGGTCTTTGGGACCCCGTGTAGTCGAACAACTTCACGAAAGAATAATCGAGCAACATGAGAGGCATCGGAAGTCTTGCGGCAAGCAATAAAGTGAACCATCTTGGAGAAGCGATCCACCACAACAAATACAGAATCGACCCCACATTGGGTTCGAGGTAAACCCAATACAAAATCTATAGAAAGATCTTCCCAAATGTTGTTGGGAATGGGTAGAGGAGTGTACAGACTTGTATTCTGCGCTTGCCCCTTGGAAGTTTGGCAAATATAATATCGTCGAACAAAATTTCCAGCATTCAACTATGGCCAGTAATAACGTTCTTTCAAGCTGGCAATGGTTTTATATCGCCCCACATGTCCGCCTAATCCTCCACCATGTAGGTCTCGGATTAACTTTTCCCTTAATAAAGTTTTGGGAATACAAAGGCGATTACCTTTAAAAAGAAAACCATCAAAAATATGAAAATCAGTAAGAGGACGGCCATTAAGGCAAGCTTCCCAAATCTCCTTAAAATATTCATCATTAGGATAGAGTTCCTTCAGAAAATTAAAACCCACGATTTCATGGGCCAAAGTCACCAATAAATTAGCACGACGGCTCAATGCATCTACAACGCGGTTTGTGGCCCCTGATTTGTGTTGGATAATAAATGGAAACTTCTAGAGAAAAGTAGTCCATCAAATATGCATGTTGTCCAACTTCTTCTGGCTATTAATGAATTTCAGGGCTTGATGATCTGTGTAAAGTACGAACTCCCTTTGAATAAGATAGTGCTCCAATGCTTGAGGGCACAAATAACAGCATAAAATTCCTGATCATAAACTCTCTTGCCCTTCTCCCTCTTTCGATTCTATTTCTACCTCTCTTATAATATGTATATATTACGCATAGGTTCGATAGGTTCGATTCTGTCAGCAATTAGTTTTCAACTTCAATGTCAGAAGGAGCTTATATATATGTATAATATATGTGCAGTATATGGGCGGATCCGTGGACAAGTAAAATGAACCAGTGATTAATTTAACCACTTACGGGCCCCACTATGATGATTCAAACCGTTCATATTGTTCAAATCGATGAAATATATAGTCCTGTAAAATTCCAGCTCAATCGAATATCGATAAGTGCTCGATCCAAACAATTCCATAAAAAACATGATAGAAACTGGCGTTAAACAAAATTGTTTGGATCGAGCACTTATCGATATTCGATTGAGCTGAAATTTTATAGGACTACATATTTCATCGATTTGAACAATATGAACGGTTTGGATCATCACAGTAGAGCCCATAAGTGGTTAAATTAACCACTGGTCCATTTAACTGGTCCACAGATCCGCCCATATACTGCACATATATTATACATATATATAAGCTCCTTCTGACACTGAAGTTGAAAATTAATTGCTGGCAGAATCGAACCTATTGAACCTATGCGTAATATATACATATTATGAGAGAGGGAGAAACAGAATCGAAAGAGGGAGAAGGGCAAGAGAGAGATCGACTAACAGAGGGAGAAGAGTGAGAGGGATCGATCGAGGGAGGGAGGGAGGGAGGGAGGGAGGAGAAGTGCTTTCAGATAGGGATTCCTTAAAATGAAAGAGGTGTGCGCCTCGCGTCTCGAGTTCTCCTACGCACCTCGAGTGCGCCTCTAGCACGTGGTGGCACCTCGCACACCACGAGACCCAAACCTCGTGCCTGGTGGTGCCTCGCGTCGAGGCACATATCATTTACAATATGGGTCCTTATGTACTAAATCCAGGTCCAGTTCTGTGAAAAATGAGGCCCTAGGTAAAATTAAAATTTGGGGCCTTAATATAAATAGATAAGAAATAAAATTATTATAGATCTTTAGTTTTAGGAGAGTCGATATTAATAGAGTTGTCAAAGTGGTAAATGTTTTAAGTTCCCTATAGAAGACCTAAGCTCGAAACCTTGCAGCACAAATTTTTCCAACGGAAAAATTCATAGTTATAAATTTTGGTTCTCAAGATTCGAACCTAGGTATTTCAGGTGACATAAACACGTGCAAGCCAGTAGAACCAGAGACAGATCTAAAATATTTAGACATATAAGAAAATACTTATTATTTTTCAGATTTGGAGGCCTGTTTTTTGGGCCAAAATTTGGGGGCCTAAACCGGCGGCCTTATGGGCCTACACTTCAGGGCCGACCCTGACTAAATCTTGTAGCGGTATAAAACGATGCTCACACTCTTAGAAAACAAAGATATATGAAGTATGTGTTGTTACAATAAGCTCCGCTTCCTCGTACAATCTTTTCAGGTGGAAGAACCACTTGACAGCAGGTTAGTTCCATGGGAGTTTGGTAAGAAACATTAGCAGTAGCAGCTCAACTATTAATATTAGCCTAGTCCCAGTTTTACCACCTACAAAATCAATGCACGCATAATATTTTAAAATGCATCCTTTCTTTAACCAAGTTAAAAAAATCCCTTGTTTTTTCTTCCGAATTTTTCAAATTAGTCTGCATCATGGAGATAATTCTGGACTCGCCTCAAATAATCAATGGAAGATATAGCCTGAGGCCCCCATCGTCCTTCTATCGGCGTGGATGAACGTTTTACTTGCACATAAACTTCGCATTTCCTCCATTTTACTAAGCGGAGATACTTGATAACTCCTAGTTCTAGTCATCCCAATTTCATAGACACCTCCAAATACTGAAACTGTGACTATATATGTTATATAAAGATGATGAATCTGATTTCCTTCGTCAATCCCATATTAAATGCACCATCAAGTTTATTACCAACACGCAGTATTTCAAACCATTGAGAAACATACTAAATGCAGTTAAAACTGAAGAAGATAAACCAAGTGGGGGAAAGAAAGTACATTTGGTGACAATTCCCACAACGCAGACCATTGAACCAATGAAACTGGAAAGGAGATCTCGTGGGGTAACACAGCGCGACACAAACGGCCCCTCCAAGCCGACAAGCACTTGCTCACCTTCCTTCAAGTACTTGGGATCAAGGCTGCGGGTGACTTCTGTCACGGCATCGCATAGAGCTTGCATGTACTCCCCTGGAGTTTGGAGCAGCCTAGTAATTGGAACATAAATAAGAAGATTTAGTCCACACAACTGTAAAAACATTACATGTGATATTGTGATCAGTTTAATCCTCAATGGTGGTAGGGTTATGAGAAAACACTACAAGGTAGTGCCACTTTTGGACCCAATCCTACAGTGCAGAGTAAATCTCAGATGTCTGCTGAAATCACCCACAAGTCAAAGCGTTACTGACAAAAAATGTCTATTTACCCACGATCTCAGTGACAATCTTAAAGTGTTGGACACTTGTTCGGTTACATTGCGTGTATATATACGCACGCAAATCGTACAGATATTTACCTGCGAGCCAATAGACCTTCCTCGTGAGAAAAAAAATGAGAAATGTTGAGGATGAGGCGGCGGCGCTTGTGATGCATCATGGTTTTTATCCCGTGAGTGTAAATGTCCTTCCATTCCTGTAGAATTTCTTGAATATAAACACAAATAGATAGAGGTAGAAGAAAATGACTCCAAGACACGATACAAACACAAAGAGAGAGAGAGAGAGGAAGGGAGAGATTAATAACGTTACATCTTGGTCGAAGAATTTGCGAAATGTCTGTTTGTGAGCTGCCCTCAGTTCCTCGCTGATGTCCATCGCTTCGCCTCTGTTTCCTTCCCCGTGTGACTGTCTGTCTGTATAGAGAGAAACGGTGGAGAGAGATTTGCAGAAAGTAGATTGAAAGGGGAGAGACAGTGGTGCCCCTTCTCAACCTAGGTTTTCGTTTTGGCGGGAAATGCTGATATTGTGGGAAATACATTTGGCGGGAAAATCACGAATGGGAAAGCGATGGTTGGATAAGCTTGGCGGGCAAATGGATAGAAGCAACTAACCCGATTCAAATAGGATCTCATTGACCCATTGGAATTAGGTTACCTCATTATGCTCACAAGATGGGTATGTCACCCACTACGTGGGTGGGTTTGCGAGTTGATGTTTTGAGACAAGTTTTGCATGTCAAGATCTCACATAAATAATTTAAATTGTTTATATATTTTAAAATAATTTTTTTAAATAATTCGATAAAAAATTATTTCATTTGAATAACTGTTTCATCCAAATCATTCAAAATGATTCTCATTCAAAATGATTCAGAAGTAAAATTCTAAAGAAGTTAACTCTTAAATAAAAACACTTATTTTGAATGCAACAATTATAGTTATTTGAATAAACTAATTTTTTACAATATCGTTTAAAATATTATTTTAAAATTTATCAACGGCTGTAATTATTCGTGCGAGCTTCCGAATTATAAATGATCAGTACTCGGGTCATCAGCTTAGTTATTGCGTAAAAACAAAATTTTAAACTATTTGATCAAATTAATTTAGACTGTTAGATCAAAATAAAATATTTGAGATTTATTGTGTTGTGTTTTGTATAATAGATAATTTTATTATGGACAATAATAAAAAATAAATTTGTGATATAGCTTAATTTTTTGTTTTACATCCCGTGATGCTTAGATAGGAAGAGGAGTGTGTTATTTATTATGTGAGCGAGCAAGTTACAATTAGTAAATTTTATTTTAAGTATATTCAGGGGCGGAGCAAGGAATCACTTGTGGGGTGGCACAATTCGATCGGGGTGGCACCTCTACCAAAAAATAACCAAATTAAGTGTATTTTTTGGAGAAAAAATTTTTTTTTTGTAGTTTTTCCTTAAAAAATTTTTTTTTGTTGAACTTTTTCCCCCAAATGGGGGTGGCACCTGCCACCTCCCCCCACTAGGTGGCTCCGCCCCTGAGTATATTATATAAAAGTAAAGAGTTTCAGTTAGTTGGTAGATAAAATGAAATTAGTCAAATTTGTTAGGGCTATTTTAGAAAAAGGAAAGAGCTTTCAATTTTAGTGTGAATCCAATATGGTGCTCTCCTTTTATATATAATGTAGATAGACCACGGGTCAGTGCCCACGTGATGTGTGTGCTCGTAAAGAAAGAAAATTTACTGAAGAATGACGTTATACCAACTAGCGGTTGTGTCACCCACTATGTGGGTGGGCAAGTGGATTAGGGGTATTTTGGGAAATGCAAAAGAATTTGTTGGAGGGCTATTTTTGGAAAACAAATGTGAACCAGGCTCAATTAGGGGTATTTGGGGAAATGCAAAAGAATTTGTTGGAGGGATATTTTTGGAAAACAAATGTGAGCCAGCCTCAAGTTTGGGTTCACACCAAACTTGTGCTCCCCCTTTATATATAGTATACATAGTCAAAAATGGGTGACTTGCAATAGGAGAGAAAATGGTTTGAGTTTGTCATGGGTAGGACTTGTTGATTTTGGTTCTCCTGAATTTGAAAACAAAGTAAAAGATTGATGGAGATACTAATGTATATATGTAAGACAAGAATATGTAAGCCAATAATTGGAACATCCACACCCTCTATGATCATTCCTTTAGAAAAGTGGAATAGTGGTCGAGTGGTTTTTGGTATTTTATTTTTCTTTTTGTCCTTACTATTTTTAGTGTTGTATGTAAATTAATATGTAAAATAAAGTAAAAGAAGGATAAAATTGAAAAACAAAATGTGAGTCGACTTCATAAATGTTTGTTGACCCAAAGTTTTGATGATGCTTTTTATTATTTATTTTATTGACTCAGATTAAGATTTATTATAAATATATGCCTAAATGATTATTTATAAGATTTAATTGTACTTAAATTGTTTAAACCATTCTTGGTTTATTTAAACATTGTTGATAAGGCTAAAGAAGCTTATTTTCAACATGTAATCATAATAATGATATTTTTCTCTTATGAATGAAAAATGATTTAAAGGATTCTCTCGCGTGCTTAAATGTTTTAATAAGCTTAGAAATGTTCATTCTAGCTATGTCTAATTATCTTTAAGTTTTCCTAAATTGTGATCTTCACTAAAATTGTAGGAAATAATAGAATCAAGCTAAGAGATCAAAGAGATCAAGCATGACTTAAATCATAGCCTCACAGCAGACAAAATCTCCACGGGTACACAGTTGGTACACAGCCTGGTTGTAACATCCCAAGCTCATAATTATTTTAAAATGCAGAATTTAAATTTTTTTGCTAAATAAAATCCTCAAATGACCAATCCCCCAAACATAATAAACGAACAAGGATAAAACCTCTAGAATAAAAACTATTAATGCAACAAGTGCTCATTTTCCCCAAAAACATAAACAACAAAATAACCAAATTGAACTACTAAATGGTCTCCAACATACGAGTCTCTGAATACGTGACAATACAAGTCTACCCAAAGGTATCACTATAAAACCATAAGCATAAAAATCCTCAACGATAACCCCAGCCAAGTGTCACCATCCAAGCATCAACCTTCCTCTAGCCTCGTAGTGGACCGCTAATCCTGTAACATATTTTTCAAGTCAAAAATAAGGAAAATAGAGTGTGACTATAATATTTTTAACTTTCAATCTCAAGCAATTTTAGTGACAGAAATCATAGAATGAACAACAAATTACTTTCATTCATAAATGCATCACATGCATGTTACTTTTATATATGATGACCGAAGCCCTTTTCAAAAAAGTTTGAGCATCCCATGCCCTGAAAATAGCTATTGCTATATGCAATAGTTCGTATACCTCGCGCACATTTTTGAGTATGCCCCGCGCACCCGTTGGTCTTACTCAGGTTGCCAACAATTGGACTTACTCAGGTTGCCAATAATTCCACACATCCCACGCAGCCCAATGCATAATATATATGTGTATATCATGCTTATCGATCTCATAATATGCATCTCGTCTTTTCATATCACATCCCAACATGTATCATATAACCAATGCAACAATAATAATTAAATAACGATTTGCAAATGTATAATTAAAAATACCATAATCCTACACTCACCGATACCGTTTAACATTTTTTCTCATTGCCTTTAAGCAAGGCCTCAATGCCTTTCTCGAGCGTCCCTATCAAATCAAACTATAAATTTCAGTCCACATTATATATAAATTAACAAGGAAAACAAATCATTAACATCCTTGATAATAGCAAAAAGAACCCTATTCATGGCCTTCTCAAATATCCCATTTCAAAGACTAACATTATTCTCCAAGTTATACATGAGCCCTATATATTTATTCATGAGATTCGACGACAAACACAAGTATAGACCCTCTAAGGACTTCCTAGATCCTCAAGGTTAACAAGTATCAAAATAAAAAACTCATACATGAACAACCTTTACATACAACATGAAACTAACCCATACTCCAAGCAACGTTCTTTACAAAAACCATAGATCTGGTTGATATATATATAACATACTAAAACATGAACTTGATTCATGAGTTTAACCCAAAGACTTGGTAGAAAGATAGAGAGATAGAGTCTATAAAAGCACAATGATAGAAAGACTTACCAAAGAATTAAACTATAAGATGAGACCACCACACTCCTTTCACAATCTTCTTCCACCTTGAAGCTTTAACAATGGAGGCTCCTCTCTCACTCTAGGGCTTCTCTCTCAAGTTTAGAACACCAAATGGAGGCCAAAATGTGGTTAGTATAACCTTAATACGTATTAGGGTGCTTAGGAACTGCTTAGGAGACAAAAACCCAAGTTTACCCTTAATAAATTTTAATTCTGCCACGCGTTCGTCCAGACGAGCCCCTCCTTCGTCCAGACGACCTCCTTCGTCCGGACGGGACTCCCCGTTGTCCGGGCGACCAACACCAAAATTTCTCCGAAAAAGTTTCTGCTCACTTGTCCGGACGAAAACCAACCATGGTCTGGACGACACCACAGGATGACCCCCAATGTGAAACCTATTCGTGTTAAATAGGTTTAATCATTTAATTTTAAATTAATTAAATGATAATAAAAGATTTAATAGGGAAATCAAATTATTAAAAATATTATGGAATAAAGTGACTTTACATTCCCAACCACTTACATCCCTATAAAGGATAAGCTTATTTTACAAACACTAGAGTGAAACACATACACGCCCAATGATTATTATATTTCTTTTCACTTGCCCGAAGGCCAACTTGATTGACTATAATTGTTGTTTATTAATATTTCTGCTAACATTGGACACCTTAGGTTATACACAAGGCTCTTGGATCTTATGCCGAACTACCAACACTAGCCACCTTAGGCTATACATAAGCCTCTTGGTAAAATTGCCAAAATGCCCACACTGGCCACCTTATAAGCTTTATTACTTATTCTGCCCACACTGGTCACCTTGACACATTACATTTGTGTCATACATAATGATCATAATATAGACATGAGAAGTATACTTTCACATCATACTGATCCATATATAAGATGCAGTCCAATTTATAATTCATATTAACATACCAAGGCTCACTTGATGACATACTCTATGCCATTAGACACTAACTCTTCCAATCAACAGCCATCAACTAGCATAACGTGCAAATACAAGTGCCACGATAGTAAGGTAGACATACAAGGGTCTACCATGCTTCCACTACACTACTCTGATTATTCTTCTCTTTAATTCATTTCATGCATATTATTCAACTATATACATCTACGATATCCATGTTATCCAATTACTAACATGATTGCAATGATAAAGGGTTCATTCAATTAAACAAGGAAATTCTACACATACTTGTTCGCATATAAATAAACAATAATTCATATCTAACACAAACTCACCAAAGTACCGACGAAGCGTGAAATAACTTCCTTCACAAGCCTTGGAAGAATAAATGACCACCTGATGTTGTTTAATTTCCAAACTAAATGAGAAATTATCCTTCATTTGGTCTTTCATTTCAATTTCCTCTTTAAATCCAAATTTCCTCTTTTTGACGAAATCAAAAGAGTACAACTAAATCATCCATAACGAAATTAGTGGAGGTACATCAATATTTCATCCACGTTGATGAAATCAAGTGAATTCCAAAATTATCATTGTCATGTTTCCAATATCAAGTAAACAACTGAGTTTCGGCTACTCTGTGGTAGAAGCTCGTCGACTAGACTACCCGTACATTTCCTAGTTTTTCCTGACCCATCGGGAGGGCCCAGTCAAGCCCCCATTGCACAATGTCATGAGTGCAAATCCACCACTCAGGGAACGAAATTCCCGACTATATGTAGCCAACCCCAAATTGCTCACATTATCGAAATCCCCTCATTTTACAAGCGATTTAATTCTTTCAGTATTATGTATGGCATAACTGCTTACGACCTCAATGTGTATTATGATAGAGAGGTAACCCGAAGCGTAGGGCTAATTTGTGCGTAGCATAATACTCGGGAAGTCCGAGATCGATTCCACAGGGAGGTTATGTTTAATTCTTGAGTGGACTTCTTTTTGAGAGTTTTAATGGTTTTGGGGGCTATAAGTAGCCAACTTAAGATTGATGAAGATGTATTGTGGATTCTTAATACTAACCTTGCAAACTTGAGGGAAATTAACTAATTGACAACGGGAGTGGTCATGATCATGTTCACCACAACTCTAGGCCTGGAAGTGAACTATCCCT
>NMUG010004131.1:0-14121 GCA_002855965.1 Monotropa hypopitys | reverse complement strand
TTGCGCTTTGAGTTTCACAGTTCTTCCTTCTCCTTCAAGGACTAACTTAGCCATCGGAGAGCCTTCCGGCCGCTAGAGGCGGGAGGTCTTCTGACGGTTTTCTCTGAGCGCAGGTCTAGGTACAGCCGGAGCAAACTAGCAGAGAGCATCTAGTCCACCACTAAAGTCACCGTTTACAGGCGAGGGCAGTGTAAGCTCATTTTACCCTCGCACAATAACCATGTCGAATTTATCTATGTATATGCGATACAAAGGGATAGTAAGGGAATAATGCATATCATTGTTGTTCTGTGGACTCGGAGAGCAGTTCGCTCAAGTCTTCACGTTTCCTGCCTACTGCACTTCTTTGAATCCAATTTTGATATATATGGCAATCCCATTTATTTTGAATTTACACCAAATACAGCAATCCTAAAGCATCAAAAAGACAAATTACAGAAAATCACGTTTCTTAAATCATCACCCAAAACAAAAAATATGTAATCAACCAGAAAATGTGTTATCAGCCATAAAGAACCCAGTTTCTAATTCAGACCAATTACCAGGAATTACTTCGAAAATCAATCTAAAACAAAACAAATAACAATTACCAACCGAAATCTTGGATATAGTTTAGCGCCCAAAATGTGTAATCAACACCAAAAAAACAATCCCAGCTTTTAAATTAGCACCACTGAAAATTGAGTTTCACAACATAGAATAGAATTTTGTCACAATTTACGAACCAATTACAAAAAAACAAGCACACAATTTTTCCACCAAAGAAACTTAATTTCATCACCCTCTTGAACCAATTACCAGAATACCCAGAAAACAGCTTCGACAGCCAAAAAACCTAGTTTCCTATTTCTCTAAAACCTTTTAAACGTGAAAAAGAAAAAAGAAACTGTCAGAGCAATTAAATGTCAAAAAAGGAAAAAATGCTTTATGGATGCCATGCACGGAAGTCGTTGTATTGGGTCTTGCCGGAGGAAGCGATGGGGGAGAGGGCAGAAACTGCCAGAGCGCAAATGTACCTGGCGGTGTCGTCTATTAGGGTGTTGAGGGTGGAGCGTTGTGTGGTGTAAACCCCACCAATTGATAGATCTGCACTATCGTGATTCTTATATCATTATCGATCAGAAGTTCTGCTTCTTCTTTCATCAATGGCGATTAGAAGTTCATTGAAATTAAATCCTTGTGTCACTTATTCTTCCGTCAATGGCGACGGAGATCAGAGGTGAACATCACAAAAGAAGTAAACTGAGTGATAGAGTAAGAGCGAGAGACGGAGGTGAAAACCAATGGATGGACGTTGCTTCTAAGGACACAACAAACTAGGTGATGGAGTAAGAGCGAGAGACGGAGCTGAAAATCACAGAAGAAGAATATAAGCGAGAGACTGGGGGCGTCGGGAGATGGAGTAGAAGAATATTATAGAGAAAGAGACAGAGTAAGAAGAACGTGGTCGTCAATCTCTCGTCTATACCTTCGGGAAGACTATGTGCATCAACCTCTCGTCGGTGAGTTCGATTGCAGAACAAGCGAGGTTGGATCTGGGCATTGACACAAGGGATGAAACATAGAATATAACTCAAGAGTAGTCGGTAAACGGCAAGAAAATCAACATTTTCTAAACGAAATGCAGGTGGTAGTGGTAGAGATGCACAAAAAGTGGGGGACACATGGGAAATGACCAATGAAAGCTCATCCCTAAAAGTGGACTCACCAAGAGTATCGATGAAAATGGATGCATGTAGTGCACTTTCAAGAGTCTCTCGAGGAATACTAGGCATGCAAGGCACTAAGGGCAAGGTGCAAACATCCTCATTGTTGCCATTCCTAAAATTAACATCTATCTCCTCGTTACTTTCCTCATACTGATAATCAGAAGTATTCCTTTCGGGAAGAGTAAGAGGGGTGTCATTTTTGCAATTGGGGATCGACCCCACCATAGCGTGGGCAAATAGGAGAGAATGAACGACCTCCTCGAAGGTAAAGAATGCCTCCTCCACGGGACCGGTAGGTGTGGCCAACTCAAAAGATGGGACTTCGTAGTCCATAGGGCTTGGAGTATCACGGGCCACAATGCTGTTGCAAGTTTGGATAAATTGTTGCAAAGTGTCCTCTAGGGTATCCCGGTGCGGCGGTTGGTAATCATAAGATTCCCTCGTGGACCAATGGTCTTGGAATTTCATGAGTGGCTCCTAATAATAAGACTCAGGAGGAGTCGCCTCATCATAGTGTAGGGCCTCATCGGTATGGAAATATTGGAAAAATACTTGCGAGGTATCCTCTAAGGTATTGGTGTATGGTGGATCGCATGAATAAGTCTCCTCTCGGAACCATTGTCCTGGGTATTAGTTGGTTGGCTCCGGATGGTAGAATTTGTGTGGAGCCATTGCATCGTGGTAAGCAGGTGGTGGTAATTCTTGGTAATACTCGCATTCCCCATAATAATTAGAGTGGTCATTCCACTCTTGGTGAGGTAGTTCTGGGAATGGATGATGTGATTCCCCCCACTAGGTTTGTTTCATGACTCTCCTTTTCTTAACTAATAACGCATAGGAAGATCATCAGGAATCATGTCTTGTGCATTTGTGGGGGGTGGGGGTGAAAGCTCTTGAATGGGCTCACATTCTTAATAAGAATTCGGGTGGTCATGCCACCCTTGGTATGATGGTTCGGGAAATAGAGGGTTCGAGGCCTCTCGACATTGTTGGGAAAACTCCCAAGCAAGTCGTTCCATGGCATCCAAATGTTTTGAAAGATTGACCATATGATTATCGTTGGAAGCCATGGTTGGTTAATGTATTTTTTTAATATAAAAAACAAGAGAAAATAAAATAAAAAGGGAATATATACGTCGGGGTAAAATAAAACCTCTATACTAGTAAAAACTCAACTCAAATTACAATTACCATGGTCGTTGTAGTATAGTGGTAAGTATTCTCGCCTGTCACGCAGGTGACTTGGGTTCGTTCCCCAACAATGGTGCCAAAATGACAAACGCCAATCCCGTGCCATTGTTATCCGATATAAACGGGCTGACGGTCGTATTAGAAATTTATAAACACGAAAATACACAATTAGCAGAGTGGTAAGTCTGAGGTCGAACCTAAGAGAATTGACGGAGTTAAGGAATTTGGGTGGTAAAGAGGTTCTATTTTGCAAATGAGGGCAGAAGGATGCTACCATTGGATTTGTTTTGGTTTAAGACTAAGGAAACTAAAGCATAAGACAAAAAGGAAAAAAATAAATAAACTAAACGGAATGGTCACGGGGATTCTAACACCTAACCTATGTCATGATAGACTTCTCCAATTTTTATAACCACACAAGTGAGGCCTCACTCAGAATGTTTAGCTATCAAGCACACATCATAAGGTCAAGAGATGGCATGGGAACTAGAAGTCGATTCTACTAGACAATTCATCGAACACCTAGAGTGACATAGCACAAAGCATGGCATGTACGTGGCACACTCCATCAAAGAGGTTAACAACCTTCGGTTAAGACCTGAGGTGAGAACCACATGCTCCTAACTCCTATGCAAACTCAAGACCATAATTATCTACCGATTGAGTGATTTCTAAGGGAGTTAGATCAATGAGAAATTTTGTCGAACACCTAGCGAGATATCGCACTAAGCATGGCGTGTACATGGAACACTCTATCAAAATGGTTAACACCACTAAATTTAGACCCCAATACATGATCATAATCTTTCGTAGGGGGACCTATCTCATTGAGGCATTGTGTAGAACATCTAGAGTGACACAGCTCAAAGCATGGCGTGTACATGGCACACTTCATCAAAGAGGTTAACAATCCTAGATTTAGACCTTAGACATGAACTTAGACACCCACACCACAACATTAAAGTCCAAACATGGAGGGAATCCAACAATAACCTAAGGCTTGGGGTGTTAGTCACCCCATGGCCAAACCTATGAAATTAGCCCTCCATTAAACCTACTTGAAGTATACAAATCAAAAGGAGATAAGGAAAACTTAACATGGAAAGGCAAAAACAAATTGCATTCAGTATAAAGCATGAAATAAAATACATAAATAGAGAGAGGGAGAGAAGCATTACAACTTTAATGGAGGAAGTTTCTTTCCAAACTCCATGGAAAGAAAAGGAAAGAAGAGAGAAGAAGTAAGGGGGTAGAGAGAGAAGCTCTCACTCCCAAAACCCTAATGCAAACTCTAAACTAAACCTAATCTCCCCTATATACGTTTATACAATGATACATATGCCCCAACTCACAAATGACCAAAACACCCTTAAAAACCAAAATCTGTCGAAAAACATGAAGTGCTAGATACCGGTATCATAAAATGCCCAGATACCGATATCTGAGCTCTCTGTTCTGCCTTGGCTGCTGCAAACTTCTCCAGATACCGATATCCACTACGGTATCTGCTACGGTATCCACTACAGTATCTGCTACGGTATTTGCTGCGGTATCCACTGCGGTATTTGCGCAACTTTAATCATGCAAGGTACTGATATCTATGCATCTATAGTATCAATATTATAAGCTTCTGACCAACTCCTCTTTGTGCATGATACCGATATCTACATGACCATGATACCGATATCTAAGACTTCTAGAAATTTGTCTTCATGGATTGTTTTCTTGGCCTGGGATTGACTTTGATGGCTCGGGATGGTCCTTTGGGCTTCAAAATTGGTTCTTCTAAGTACGGGGAACCTCAGGGGACTTCCAAATGCATCCGAGGATCACACATAACCTAAAAAATATATAAAGAGAAAAACAAGATAAAACATAAATATGAACTAAACATAAGGAAATAAACTGTAAACTATAATAAGAAAGGAAATTATAGATACACTAAACTACAAAATTGTGTGTCTATCAACAATTGGACTCGTGTTTGATAGAGTGATGTTTGTAACAGGCAGGTTTTGGGTTCGGAATTGATTTAAATATCTTCTGATGGTATTAAGCGTATTCGGGAAGGGTTAAGAGTATCTCAAATTCATTAGAAAATCTATGCGGATATTAGGCGACGTAAGTGAGAGTTTGAGATTGGGGATCACGTATTCTTGCAAGTATCTCCATAAAAAGGTGTGGTTTGTTTTTAGAGGAAGGGGAAATTGGCACCGAGGTGTATCGGGTCTTATGAGATTGTGGAAAGAGAGGGAGTAACTGTGCATATGTTGATTTTATCGAGAATATCTAATTTTGCTCTCAGGAGATCCTTTGATTTCAGGGACGAAATCTCCTAGGGGGGAGGGTGAGTTGTAATACCCTTTTATTTAATTTTCATTAAATAAATTACTTAAAGTTATATGCATAATTATTTTAACGAAAAGATGCATGAATAAATGTGAAACGATTAAAGGTTAGGGTGTGCGTGTGTTAGGGTGAAAGGTGAAACACTATTAATCATAACTTGATTATAATAAATAAATGTGGTGAGATGCATTGACATATTGTCATCTCAATAGATTCATTTAATCTCGTGAGGAATTGAGAGTTAAAGGTGGTGAAGTATTGTCAAATAATTTCTTGAGGTGTTAGCATTGTTCTAGACCTTCGACTCATCGTGCCAAGGGAGCACGCTCTGGGGTCGTGTGCACCGGGTCGGCACTCGATCGGTGGTTGTCAGTTGGGTCGGGTTTTGGCTCGGGTTAAGACATTTTAAAACATGTTTATGGCAATTTCTAGTGTTCCTAATTGTGTTGTACACCCTAAAATGATAACTAAAAATATTCTTAGGGTTTCTAAACCTAAGAGAGACATGAGAGAGGTAGAGAGAAAGGGTGGAGATCTTGATGATCTGAAGGTTCGAGAATGATTCGAAGTCATTTTTGGAGAGCTTGAGGAGTGTAGATCATTATTAAGGTATGAATCCTTTAAGTTGTATTCTACATTGTGTTTTCCTTGATTTTAAATCTACAGTTTCATGAATGGGCCCTAGAATGTCATTGTATTGATCTTTCTATGTATTTTGGGACGTTTGTGAACCATATGGACGAGGATTTCATATTCCACATGTTTATTTTAATATTCAAAAGAGAAACCTTGGTAATTGATTTAACAAAGGTGTGTGTATGCATGTGTGTGTACAAGATTCATCATATTAACAAGATGTGTGGATATATGTATGTGTTCTGTAGAATCGCATGATTAGGGTTTCAATTGTTTAAACCTAACAGAACAAATGTGTGTTTTAAGATGATCGATCTTAAGATCAAGATATGGGGATGTGTATGATCAATTCAATACATGAGTGTGATTTCATTCAATTAAACCCAATAATCGAATGAATGTAAAAATTTGTTAAAAGTGGGTTAAGTGTTGTTGCGTGACTTACATTAATGTTTCCAATTATCATTCGATATTTTAATATTGTTATTGATTGTTTGAAATTGGTTCTCACGAAAGAAAATGATGAATCGAGGAGCACCCAAAAATAAATGGTGACATCCTCTTAAGAGACAAATATGAGTATATGCTGTATTTTATTTCAATTGTACGATATTCATATAAATTGTTAAAGGTGACCTTATGGAAATATATAAAGGTGGCCTTCGGGCACATATATAAAGTGTCCTTCGGGCAAATCTGCAAACTTCCAAGAGGTGCAGGGGACGCCCTAATCCTATTAAAGGTGGGGTTTGACCAAAATCATTTTAAAGGTGGGCTTCTGCCAAAATCATTTTTAAGGTGGCATCTGCCAAAATTATTTTAAAGACAGACTTCGGCAAAAATCATTTCTAAGGTGGACATCTGCCAAAAGAGTTTTTAAAGGTGGGCTTCGGCCAAAAGTTTTGGAGAAAAACTTTTTTTATATTGGAACTTGAAATTCTATATCTCACACTCTAGTTTCCTTTTGGAATCTAGGTAGCTTGGAGTAGCGGTCTAATACAGGTTCATGAGCATGGATTAGTAACATTTGGGTTTGGGAAAGTGAATGGAGAAAAAGGATGTAATAGTTTAGTTTGTCCTTTAATTTATTCAGTTTTATCATCATATTTGGGTCTGTTTTACCGCTATAGTTAGAGTTGGGGATTTAGTATGGTTATGAGGTTTATGGTGACTTGAAGCATATCGTTTTATTTTAGTCCAAGATGTTAGTGAGGTATTATTCAATTATGTCTTCCGCTTTGATGTTGGGTTGGTGGTGTTGATGTTTATAGTGTAAGCTTGTGGCAATTATGTCCTTAAAAGAAGAAAAAAATTTATATTGCTTTTGTTATAGTGTAATAAAAGGTGTTTAGTCATGTAAGCCACACAATATTAACCTTTCCATGTCATAACCTAGATTTTCATAATTATTTTTCCGAATTTATTTCGCAAGTCAATCAATTAATTTATTTACCAAATTCAAAAAATAATGGTGGCGTTTGAAGAAAATGGTTCTTAGAGGAAGTCTAGAATAATGCACGCGTGTTTAAAGGAGTTCATGAATGTTGTTTTGGGTTTTTTGGATTAATTCAAGATGTATCGAGAAGCTTTGGAGTTGGTTGGAGGACATTAGTAATGTGTTTTGAGGTGTCCGGAGTTATAAGAAGTCATTATGAGTGAGTCTGGGTGTGGTAGGAGTCTCCAGTTTGAAGTTTGGAAGGTAATGAAGTATTCGGGTAAGGCCATAATCACATTGTGGGCCCATTTCAACCTCTAAATATTTTCCAAATAAAAATACGTTTTATGTAAGTTGTAGAGGATTTAATTCTGAAAGCAACGCAATTTGAATCGTCTCAATCGAAGTTCGGACAAAGAAGTTATGCCCAAAATACACGACATTAGTTTTTACTTAGATGTTGAGGCTCGGGTTACCGATAACCGGTTACTCCTGGTTACTGGTAACCAACTATGTTGGGGAAGTCCAGAGGTACTGGTTACCGATGACCGGTTACTCCTGGTTTTTGGTAACCGTCTATGTTGGGGAAATCCATAGGTACTAGTTACCGATAATCGGTTATCCCTGGTTACCAGTAATCGGTCCTGCGGATAATTCGAAAGGGTTGATTAAGGGAAATTTTGGTATTTTCTAGGGG
Source organism: Monotropa hypopitys (assembly GCA_002855965.1). Taxonomy (NCBI): domain Eukaryota; kingdom Viridiplantae; phylum Streptophyta; class Magnoliopsida; order Ericales; family Ericaceae; genus Monotropa; species Monotropa hypopitys. The sequence continues at coordinate 6,104 of NMUG010004131.1, read as the reverse complement.
GATATATGTAAGACCTATGCTGTGTAAAAAGATGAATAATAAATAATAATTGAAGTTTAGAATAAATTGTCGGGCTTAAGAAAATAATTAAGAATTTTGGAAGCTTTGAGAAAATTTTATAAAAAAATTATGAATTTTTGTGGAATTAATTGAGGCATTAAAGTAGAAACAAATCAAAATTTAAGGTTAAAATTTAGTCTTAAGGGCCTAAGTGAAATAATCAAAAGTAAAAGAGAGGAATGTGTAAATGGAGAAGGCAAACCAGAAATGGTGAAGTGATGTATGTGCTATGTGGCCATGGGAATTGATATAGTTAGTACATATCTATTAACGTGTGAATTGCATGAAGTTTTGTTGTCAAATTCAATATGAGGTGTCAAGGAATTGTGCTATGCAAGTGTTTTTAAAGTTGGAAGGAGTCTTGAGCGTAGGAGAGAGGTTAAGGACTAATTGTATTCATAAATAAGTATGTCATAGTTACTATTTTGTTGTCGGCTACAAATAATCAAAGTGTAGCAAATTATATGAGTAAGTATTGAGAGAGGGAATGGTTCCGATAGATGAGTGAATGCGTGTGAGGAAGTAGTTGTAGAAGGAGTTGTTAAGGAAGAGAATTTGGGTGGCTAGTTGAAATTGCAGAGGATTTGTAGGAAGAATAAGATGAATAGTGAAAGGAGATAGAGGAACTCAGACTGTGACAAAATTTCAAAATTTTATATCCTTAATTTGAGGTATTATCTTCAAAATCTAATAATGCAAGGTTGTTCTTAGCTATTATAAGATCATATGGTCAAATTTTTGTAAGGATCTGTTAAGTTTTGATAGATTAAATTCAATCAAATTTGTAAGTGAGGAAGAAAGAGGAAGAACCAACTTGCGGTGTAACTTCGGGGATTTATTCTGTCCATTTGAGGTAAGAAATCGAGAATCTAAAAATATAGAGTTGTTGTAAATTAGATGTAGAACATATGTTCCAAATTTGAGGTAAACCAGAATAGTTTTGATAAGGTAAATCAATAAAAAACAAATTGGAGATGGAACCCAGGAAATTGCAGAACCCAAATCGAATTCTGTCAAGGTCCTCAGATACCGGTATCCGGTTGTTCTGTAATACCGGTATCCTAGGAAGGAAGCAGAAACCAATATCTGGGGTAGCAAGAAACCGGTATCTAGGAGGATCTCTGATACCGATATTCGGGTCTGCCGGGATACCGGTATCCAGAGCTGCAGTAGCCCAGAATGCCTTTTGGCCAAGAAACTGGTATCCTATGTATGGTTCAAGATACCGGTATCCGGTTAGTTTATGATACTGGTATCTGGTGCTCAGGTGAAGTGAAATTCGGGAAAAATTTGTAAAATTGAGGTTTTTAATAAATAAATGGCAGTAAGTTAGTATTCTAATATTGAGTATATATTATTAGGTGATTGAGAAGCTATTGGGAGTCTTGGAGTTTCGACAAAGGTGAGTACTTTTATGAACAATATAAATTAAAGTAGTTATTGCTTTTATAGTATAAGTCTATTGTGTTTTGAAATGTGTTGAAGGAAAATAATAAACTCTATGGATCACGTACTAAGAAACGAGTTGAGTTATGAAAGGGTTTTAAAGGTGATTTCGAAAGTTGAAAGAGAAATATTGCTTTGAGAAATGGAGTTTTGAGAAAAAGGGTAATTGAGTACAAAGAGATGTTGTGTAAAATGGTGTTTAGTATGCGTTTAAGTAAAAGATGATTTCAAATGAGAATTGTGGTGTTAAGTAAAAGTGTGTGTGTACAAGGGTGTTTTGGTAAAGAGTTAAACTTAAAAAGGAGTTTTATAATAAAAAAATGGTGATTTTGAAGTGCTTTAATAGCCTTGCTATAGATCAGGTGGATCTATGGATCATTATGCACAGGTGGTGCGATCGAGTTATGGAGATATTATATATATATATATATATATTTGCACCTGGAGGGGTGCTAGTCCTTACCACTAGGGCTAGTGTAGTGACCCCTGGATCATTACTTGTTGCTTATCCGAGAATATTTCCAAGGTATCAGATCTGACAAAAACAGATGGTCACCGGACATTAATGACCCTTGGCTATTATTGTGCGAATGAGTTGAGGTGTGATGTGGTATTTTAGATCTATTTATCTTTTGAGAACCTGAGTTGGTGATTTTTGATTGTTATCAAAGAGGCCTAAAAAGGTGTATTGTGATGAGTAAAAGATGATAAAATGGAGTTTTTGAGAACATAAAGAGGTGTGATTTTTAAAATGTGTTGTGTGAGTGGATAAAAGGGGTGTTATTAAAAGAGAAATGATTTGAGAAAGGTGTGCGTATTTTGAAAAGAGATGGTGATCCTTAGTTATTTTGCTTCTTTTCTTTATGCTTTCATTTAAGTATTCACCAACCGTCGTCGCTAATGCATGCTTGTGCTTTTCTTTTTAGGTGTTCGGAGCTAGAGTCCACTGTCCAGTCCAGCTACAGTTGTGTCAGAGTATGTGTAGTAATAGAGTGTCTTTTATTTATTCTTTGATATATTTGAGAGGATGTTTATCTCTCACTTGAGTCTGCTTTTTAGTTTGAACAGTCGAGCTGTGGAAGTTGTTGAGGTGTTGTGGTTGAGTTGTATCGGACATGTTGTACAGAGTTATTTTTTTATGTAAGTCTGTATCATCAAAGATTTATAATCTGAGTTTTATTTCAGTTGTTTTATAATGGTTTGTGATTAGTAGATACTGTCGCCACGTGTCATCTTTAGATAATTGGCTTTACAGTTATCAGGGATGGGGCATGACAATATATATATATATATATATAATAATATGAGGGCAAAAAACTCATATTGTCTCAGACTTTCTCTCTCTCTCCTGCCATTTTCCTTCTCTCTCTAAAACCTCCATCTTCTCTCCTCGCCATCTTACAAACCAAGCACTTTGAGAAGAAAAGTGCTCCACTAAGGTTATTCCCCACATCAAGAGCAACATTCCTTCGACATTCTTGGAGCCATACGTGAAGAACCCTCACCTAGAGTGTGTGTGAGTCATCAATCAAGGTAGAGTTTCTATACCCATTATGTCTTCTATTGGATTTCTCCCTTCGCCCTCTAAAATTTTCAAGTATTTGAGGACATTTTTCATATATGAACTTGAGGGTCCTAGAAACCCTTTGATTCCTTGAGTATTCAAGTCCATTTGTGCATCTTTGAGCTTCATCTTATATCTATTTCAGTATCTCGTACTTAATTTGGAAAACCCCGAATTTGGGGCAAACCCTAATTTTTGTACTTCATGAATGGAGGAAATTGGTTGGGGTAAAATGTCTAGTGGTTTTGAAAATGGGGTCTCATGTGTGTTTTGACACTTGAAGATGAATTTTGGAACAATGATATGTATAAACCATGTTTTGGTCAAATTAAGGGATTAGGAAGATTTTTGCCCTAGTCCACGTTAATGGAAAGAACAAATAAATTAATTGACTAAACATGACGAATAATTGGACTGGCTATCTTATATTCAGGAATTTCGTTCCCTGGTTGGATTTGCACCTACGATATTGCTCAATGGGGGTTTGATCGAGCCATCCCAACGGGTCGGATAATTCGAGAAACATTGCATGTAGTTTAGTTCACGGACTCCTACAGCGGAATTAGATGAGACTAAAAGATTCTTGAAATATAAAAATAATATGTGGTACGTGAATCCCTTGTTTCGTCAGGGTGAGAAGATGCAGAAAATTGATGATTGGATTCCCTTGTTTCGTCAAGGTTGAGGTGTTGGTTATAAGTAATTAAACTCCTTGATTTCGTCAAGTTGAGTAATTTTGGAAAATTCTAATGAAATAAGAAGGAATTGGATATTTTGAAATAAAATGAATTGATTTGGAAATCATATGGTTTTGTGAAATCAAAAATGGCTCCTTATGCATGTATACACTTTGCTTCTCTTGCACTCGCACTCACACACCCCGATTTTAAAAATATTTGGATATGGATTTCTTTACTAGGCTTTTGCCTAATCCTCTATTTTTAGGTACAAGTTCTCGAGCATAAATGAGGAGTTGGATGCCCTATTACCACTTGCATTGGAGTATCTCATCCTTGCTTGCCATAGGTATCTTTTGGTTGGTAGTGTGTATCTTAATTCATGTACTCAGACTTTGATTTGTTTTGGACTTCTAATCTTTATAAACTCACATGCTTGCTTGGCTGTGGCACATTTCCTTACTTTCGCACTTTGGTTTTGGTTATTGGGTAGAATGCTTTATCAAGTCCTTGTTGTCACATTTTAATTTCAAAAAAATGGTTTGAAATTTCGGGCATATACATTCCAGGTTGTATATTGTGACGGGGAGTGACAATAACAATTAATTACTCAAAATATAAGGAACATATACCTCTTTTTAAGGCTATGTAATTACTTCCAGCTTCTGGACCAAGCAGATATGCAGTCAGAGACTCTGAGGTAACAAGTAACAAGAATTTAAAAATCTTGTGGTCAAGGCCTTCAACGATGTTCTTCTTTCATTTTTTGTAAACCTCTATATGCTCTCGACCTAAAAGAAAGCCAAATGTCAGACAAGAATAAGTATCTACCAAACAAATTTTAGATTCCTAATGCTCACATTCATTTGATGGAAAACCCCATTGACCACAAATTGGAGTATCCTTACTCTCCTCCCAACTGCAGAACTCCCATCCTTTCCCCTGATAAAAAAGAATCTGTCCTTGCAAGCCTTGTTGGAAGAGGGAATATATTTAATAAGGTCCTATCTCTTATCCCTCTTTAAAAAATACCACTAGCCACATGATTTGGGAGACTCCTTCAAATTGAACAAGTGAAGAAAGACCTTTAGCATTAATGTGCATTCTCCATTAGAAGATGTGCACCTTAGCACCATGCATCCAATCAGGGTCCTCTAGGCATTGGGAGTGAGCTGAGCTGGAGCTAACTAGTAATGAGCTAAGATCTCCCTACAATGTTGAAAAGGGTATGCGTAAACCACCATACAAACCCCAAACAAAGGCATGCTTCATAGTCTACTCAAGAACACACCCTTTCACTTTGTGAAAGATCCCTAAGTGTAACTGAGTTTAGGATTTGGTGTTTTCCCCAATAAGTTCAAGGTCAGCAAGAGTTAGATAAGAAGCGGAATCCCACGTATGAAAATTATCTATAGGAATTCTAGCCTCTATAGCATTGGGCAACAATTGGATTTGCCCTGAGGGCCAATACTCTGGTGGCCTCCTGACCGATAAGAGGCTGAGCATCAATGTTAGTTTCAACTTCTTCTTCGATAATCATTGGTGGGTCGATTATAGAGTTAATAGTTTCCGCCATAGATAAGTTTTAGGGTTCAATCCAACTATTAGAAAGCCCAAAGTCAAATACCTATAGATAGAGATCAGAAAGTAATCTGAAGAGAAGTACTGAATTAGAAGAATGGTAACATACCCAATGATGCCTCTATAGAGAAGGAGACTATGAAGATTCTTGAAGTAATTCGATTGTATAAGAGGAGATTAAGAGTTCGAATAAGGGGAAGAAAAAAGAGAAGGAAATGTTAAGGTAGTTTTGGGAATGAATCTTGATTGTCCTTGAAAATGGGTAATCAATGGACAAAATAGGAAGTCCAAATGCCAAAAAGCGTGCCCAGTAATTGCAAGCTAACACATGTCTGGCATAACGACTTACCCAACAAAAGCATTTAATGCATTGAATGGCAATGGATGACAATCGTCATTCCAAAATTTATTGATGTTCCTTTACTTCTGACCCAAGCATGAGCGCAGGAACATAAGAGTAACTAATAAGGAGGATCCAACCTCCCACTGGTCAGCACATATGAAAGACTTAAAAGGATAATGGGGCATTGAGCAATTTGGTAAACTAACTACAATCTAATAAAGTCGACTTTGCATAGTTTGTCTGGAAACCTATGGTAGCCGGACCTCGGCCTCGAGAGGACGGATCCGTCATTGAGCGCTCTCTCGGGCATTGAGGATCCCTCGGTGCCCCAACCCATCAGACAAACGGACCTTCAGTGAATACTTTTCAGTAGACCATCACACGCAATCTGGGGATTGTCGAACAAGCGACCACTGACCTCCGGCTACCACGA
>NMUG010004130.1:0-14123 GCA_002855965.1 Monotropa hypopitys | reverse complement strand
TTAGTTTTGGAATGCCAAAAGTATGAATTGTTCCTTTACCTAAGATTTTACCTTTGTTACCATCTCCGAATGTGACAAGACCACCGGTACATGACTCAAAATCAACAAACAAAGATTTATCCCCCGTCATATGCCTAGAACAACCACTATCTAAATACCACACATTTGATTTTTCAACTTTTAGAGATGATTCAAGGCAATTAAGCCCAAGGAACAAATTTCTAAAGGAATGTTCTAGTGAAAATCACCACAATAAAAATATGTTGGAATTAAGATAAGTATACCCAAAGAGAAGGAATTCTCCACAACTTCCAAAATACTACAATCTCAATGAAATAGGGTCAAGCAACTTAATGTAATGACAAATCCTACAAGAGATTGATTTTAATAGGTGAATCTCTCAAACAATGATGTTCTAAGGATCAAAGCACAAAGCTTTGAGTAAATATCCAAGGAGATCAAACCACCTACAAACCCTAGATTTTTCTAGGAATCTAACAAGAACAAGGAATCAAAACAAGTGATTCACAATCAACTCTTCAAGGTACAAACAGCAAACCCAAAAATATAAACTCTTGCAAATATGAGAAATCTAGAAACCTAGATCAAGGCGTAGTGGATAGCGCAAAATTTAAACAAAATCTCTTTATATGAAGATCTATATATATAGATATTCTTAGAAGAACAACAAGAAGAGATTTAGAGAGAAGCAAGAGAGAAGAAGAGAAAATCAAACCAACAAGATGTTCTTGAAGATCAATCTCAATGAGAGCAGCCACCAAAATCTGCAAATTAGCTCTAGGGTTGAAGTTCTTGTAGTCAAGTTAAGTTTAAAATGATTCTAAGAAGCCTTTATATATGGGGGCTCATTAAAAACGATTTAGGGTTAATAATATACACTAAGTATACCAAAAATGCCCCTAAACACGCTCCTCCACGACTTAGGATATAAAAATACGTTTTTAAAATTTTCGAGCAGCAGGGATCCCAATCAATCGGGATCCCACAAGCCAAACATCCCAACTGGTCGGGAGAGGAGCGCTTCCGAACAAGGGAATTTCAATCGGTCGGGAGAGGGGGACCAACTCGTCGGAAGGGGTTCTGATGGGAACGACCAAAAATCAAAAGAAGGCCAAAAACTCAAAGAAAATCTCAACTGGTTGGAGGTTCTGGGCAAACGATCGGGAAGTGATCTGATGGGACAAAAAATTGTTTTGAAAAAATTCTTTTGAAACTTCCGGGAATTATCACCTAAGGTTCAACACAAAATTAAAAATAATTTTATGATCCAAAACAAGAAATTTCAATCAAGGATTGATGCAAAAAACACCAAGACACTCGAACCAAGGATCTTAATAGGAATAGACATGGAAAAAGACGAACCTAATGTTCAAGGACATGACATGACATGGAAGGAATGGAATAATCGAAGAAACGATAATTAACTCACAATGGAGAACGTTACCAAAAGAGTAAATGACCATACCACGAACTTCCAAAAACGAACTTGCACTAATTTGTTGTTAAAGAAGCCGCATCTGAATCTTCGAAGCTTGGAAATAGGAGCATCTACCTATGCTACCAAAACTAAACTAAAAATAAGATCAAAAGAAGATCCTATACAAGGATTCTACTAAATTGATTCGGTTCTGGAAAATAGCCAACAAGAAAAGACGGTAACACTATCAGAGACCTCGGCTGCACACTGTATAGTCTGTTAAAAGGAGAGAGAGAAGGTTTACATATACAAAGTAATGTGAGATCGATAAAGAAAGAATACATGAAAATAGTTAAGAGGATCAGAACCTTCAGATAATAGGAGAAGACTTTCCGAGACAAGTCTCAAGTGGCGACCTTGGACTCATCTACCATATCTTTGGAGAGCATCACAGTACAGGCTAATCCAAAGGTAGTAGACCCATCCAAGAGCTGGTCGCTCCTCTTGACTAGCTCCTCATCATATCTCATAAAGACGGGAGCCCATTTGTCATCAGCATCAACAACTTTTCCTTTCTCTGCCCAGGTGAGTTCACCCCTCCTTATCCTCTTTGGAGCTGGAATCTCCTCAAGTAAATCAGCAGGCTACTTGGACCTCAGGCAAGTCAGGGAGGCTAATCAGCTACCTCCAGAGCAGCAAGAGGAGGAGGTGGTGGAACCTGCTGATAGGGAGAGCAAGAATGGGAGGTAGCAAGACATTATCAGCAATTGTAGGAACCGCGAGGGCAAGGTGTGCTCCTCTCTTAGGAGGTGTGAGAGATTGGGCTTTAGCGTCCGACTTGTACAAGTTCAAAAAGTTGAATGAGGCCATGTCGTCATCCCAATTGGGTAATGTGGAGAAGCCACTGGGAAGGTCGTGGGGATCGCGTGAGGATGACCCAATAATCTCGACGTCACTATGAGAAGGAGTCTCCCACTATTCTACATCCTACTGAATGTCTAGGTTCTCAACGTCTATAAGATGGCGGGTCAGCAATCATAACTCCTTAATTCGGAAGGGGAATCCCAAAGGGGATGTCTAGTTCAATAAGAGCTATATCGGGAACTAGTCCAGGCCGCCTCGCATTGCGGTATCCTCGGTTGTGAGGAATGCTACTATGGTATTGCTAACGAACTAGGCTCCTTAACTGTTCTAGCTTCTATCAGTTAGAATAATTATAGCCTTATAAATTGATTGAATAAGTTAAGGTTTATTTTATTTCATTCTTGCTTACTAAGATCTCTACCATACCTTAAAACCTCAGATTAATCATCCTTAAATAAACCCCAAATGATTCCCGAAATAATACCTCAAACACCATCAAAAATCATATTGACCAGTAGTTGGACCGATACGGTACTGGTGTACCGGCCGACATGCAGGTTAATCTGCTCTCGGGAAAATCCTATGGGCCAGATAAAATACACACCAATAGGCAACCGGTATACTTTTTGGCATGCCGATCGGCATACCGGTGCTAATACCGGTCAGAACATATAAACCTCTCCAATGGTGATTTCTCAATCCCCCTTATCCAAAACTTCCAATTTTTGATCTAAAACTCTAAAAACCTCAAAAACCTTCATTCCCATGAATTCCCCTAACCAATATACACCACATACTTCATAATCAAAGTCTATACTCTTTCAATTCACTCTAAATCTAAGGTTTTCATTAAGTCTTTCTTAAAAACTAATTAGAACATAATTTCTTTCTAAACCTACTGATGTTTCCCTGAAATTACATGATTTAACAACCAACAAAAATAAGAAAATCACTTACTTGATGCCCTAACACGGATTGTGAAGACAATCTCCTTGAACCCTTAGCAAATTCTCAAAGTTCCACTTCAAGTTCTTCTTTCACTCTACCTCTCAATACATAACCACCCCTATAGAATGCAGTTAGGTCTGATGATACAACCCCAATAAGATTTTGAGGGCGAAATACTATTTTTCCCTCCATTAAATCATGTATTCACCCATATGCCACTACAAATTAAAACATAACATATTATACTTCAATAAACTTCATAATTCTAACCTTATAAATATTACTCTCACCGACAAGCCCAAATTCCACTTCTAATGACCTTATTCTATTTAATTTAATAATTAAATGAAATTAGAAATAAGACGGGTGTGACAACTCACCACCCCTTAGGAAATTTCTTCCTTGAAATAGAGAGAATTACCTGAAATGAAAAGCTGCAGATACTTCGACTTCATTGCATCCTCACCTTTCCAAGTGACCTCCTCGACACCATGGTTCTTCCAAATCACTTTCACACATGAAATAACCTTGGAGCACAAAACTTGCTCCATCTGATCCACAACTATCAAAGGTTCTTCTGAATAAGATATATTTTCCCATCTGTTGCATTCGCCTTCAATACATGTGAAGATACCCAATATACTTTTGGAGTATAGAAATATTGAAGACATTCGGCAATCTCGATAACTCCATCAGCAATGCCAAACGATAAGTGGTAACTCCAACCCTTTCCATAATCTCATATGGTTCAAGATATCTTGGAGCCAATTTATTTTTCCCTTGAAATGAATGATGTCTTTCCATAGAGACACGTGAATAAATACACGATCCCCAACAATAAACTCTAGTTTAAAGTGACAATTATCAGTATAACTTTTCTGCCGACTCTGAGCGATCCTTAACCTCTCTGTCGTATAAGTAATCCTCATCGGCAAAAGTGAGTAGACTTAGTCAATCGATCTACAATTACCTAAATCGTATCAACCCCTATATTGCAACGAGGTAACCCAACAACAAAGTCCATAGTTATATGCTCTCATTTCCACTCTAATATAGGTCAATTCTGAAGTAAACCTGCAGGTCGTTGGTGCTCTACCTTAACCCGTTAACAAGTCAAACACTTAGCCACAAATTCGGCAATATCCCTCTTCATCCATTTTTACCAAAAAAATTCATGAAGATTTCGATACAATTTGTTTTCACTCGGATGCATGACATAAGCCGAACTATGAGCCTCCTCTAAAATCTCATGCCTCAAATCAACTTTTCTAGGAGCACACATTCTATTCCCGAATAATAACATGCGATCATCTCTAATTTTAAACTCAAAATTTTCTCCACCACTTACTTGTTGTTTTATCTTCTTCACTTGTTCATCTAACTCTTGATCATCTCTATTATGATCCACAAACATAGGATGCACAGAAAATCGGGCAAAAAATATCATCTAGACCAAAATAAAACTCAGCATTCAAGTTTTTCATTTCACAAAAATTCTCTACCCTCGCACACCGAACACAAGACAAACTTCCTGCTGACTTCAAACTCAAAGCATCGACCACTACTTTGGCCTTCCCCAGATGATAATGAATAGAGAAATCATAATCCTTGGTAAGTTCCATCCACCTCCTTTGCCTCAAATTCAACTTATTTTGGGTAAACAAGTACTCAAGGCTTTGATGATCCATAAAAATCTCACAAGTAACCCAATACACATAATGACGATACTGCTTAAGTGCAAATACTACAATAGTTAACTCCAAGTCATGGGGAAGGTAGTTTAACTCATCGGGTTTCAATTTCCTAGAAGCATATGAAATCACCTTACCCCTTTGCACCAACACACAACTCAAACCTCTCAAAGACATATCATTATAGATAACCATATTATTGGTACCCTCTGGAACCGGCAAGACAAGTGCTAACACTAACCTCTCCTTCAAAACCCAAAAACTATTTTTACATTCCACAGACCATATAGATTTCATATTTTTTCTAATCAATTTAGTCATCGGCAAAGCAATGGATGAGAACCCCTGAATGAATCGACAATAATACTCAGCCAATCCTAGAAAAATCTAAATTGTTTGCACACTAGTTGGTCTCTCTCAACTCCCCATTGTATCAAACTTCTTAGGATCCACCTGAATGCTGTCACTAGATATAAATTGGCCTAAAAATACCACACTCCTCAACCAAAATTCACATTTATTCAATTTCTCATACAACCATGTTTTCCTCAAGATCTAAAGTACTAGACTCAAATGGTTTTCATGTTCCTCCTCACTCCGAGAATACACTAGGATGTCATCTATGAATACCACTACAAAAGAATCTAAGTAAGGTTGAAATACCCTATTCCTCAAATCCATGAATACCGCTAGAGCATTGGTTATCCCAAATGGCATAACCAAAAACTCAAAATGTCCATACCTCGTATGATATGCCATCTTTGACACATCACTATCCTTAATCCTCAACTGATGGTATCCCGACCTCAAATCAATCTTTGAAAATATAGTTGCCCCTTGTAACTGATCAAATAATCATCCATCCTGGGCAATGAGTACTTGTTTCTAATAGTCACTTTATTCAGTTAACGGTAATCTATGCACATACTCATAAAACCATCATTCTTCTTAATGAATAAAATAGGTGCACCCCGCGGAGACATACTAGGCTGTATATGTCATGACCCATACCAATTATGAGATGAATACATGACCAGCCAACGATCAAGATCGCAAATGCTTAAGATACAAGAGTTGAGAAATTCCATTATAACAAATATAAAATGCGGATACAAGTGAACAAACCAGAACAGTGCATTTCATTTCATTAGTATATTTTGGGCTACAACATTGTAGGCTCGAAGGGCCTATACATCAAGAAAAGAAACATAAAATCATCAAACTGCTAATTTGCTCCAAAGCTAATCTTAGATATGCCCTGAAATGGTTTTATAAAAACGCATAAACCAAAGCTAGAATTAATCAATATATAACATGTTACAAGTTTTATGGATTAGCACTTTTCAATCGTAAAATAGTTCTTTATCAGAATAACTCATGGCCTAAGTAGCAATGTGGACTTGCAACCTCAATAACATTTCATTTCTGTATCTGTATCAAGGACTAACCACTCCTAGTACCCAATCATTTCACCAATATCTTGCACCAAGGGCTAACCGCCCCTTGCTGCTACACGTCGTGCTATGTCATGTATGTCCATACCGAGTCATGTCGTATTCTAAACATGTCATGCTGGCCTCCACAAATAATTTGAGTAATAAAATTCTACCTAACAAAAAAATCCTGTAAGGACATTGCAGTATGCCATGTCAAGTATTGTTGGATTTCATTCCTAAATTAATCACTGAACGCAATTCCTTTTTTCGACAATAGCAACCCAACAAATAAAGATAAATCCACACTATCTAAAAAAATATGGATAAATCCAATTGTTGAGGTGATGCCAGTTTTTGTTTATTGTTTTTTATTGAACATCTCTAATGAATTAATGGAGGGTAGTTCTATTCACAACCGTTTAATTGCTAAATACAGCCCACGTTTTTTTTGTACACTTCGGAAACTAAAATCCGAAATAACCTATTTCATTCGGAAGTAAGTTTCCGAAGAAAGAAACATGGGCTGTATTTAGAAATTAAGTGGTTGCGAATAAAACTACCCATTAATGGATGATATGTTTGTGACAGTAAGAGCATCAAACAAATAATTACAGCCTTTTTGAACATCTCCACGAGAATGTCATTTTTTAAAGCCATAAAACAACAAAGTCTTTCATGAAGAGCTCCAATTATTTGCCATTCTTTTAACTAAAAAGTGGCAAAGTCCTTTTCTGTCAGCACAACATCATCTCAAACAAGGTTTTAAAACAGGACCGGTTCAACCGGTTTAACCGAAAACCGGTCCCCAAAACGGTCCGGTCCATCTCCAAAACCAGATTTTTCAAGAACTGTCCTAGAAATGAAGAACCGATATTGACCCACAAATTGAACCGATATTGACCCACAAATTGAACCGGTTGAACCGGCCCAAAACCCGTAAAATCGATCGAACCGGTAAAAACCCATTTTTGAATTTTTAAAAAAAAATAAATAATATTTATTATGTCATTATAATATTACGGTTCGATAATGGTTAGATGACGACTATTTAACGAGACTTCACTTGTATTGTTGCATGTTGTGCATGATTAGTATAAGAAAAAATGTACACTTTGTCCCAATTTTTTTGTTAAAAAAAGAATAGATGCATGATTAAACTTTCTTGTATTTTTAAATAAATTTGTTGATATATATATTTCTCATCCTTACATTCTTTCTATATGAGACGTCCTTCGTATCTACATGAAATTAAAACATCTTAATTTTTTGGAATTGTACGGGGTAAAATCTATTTGCTGTTTACCTCTATAAATGAACTGATTTGACTGGACTTAACCTCTGTTAATCTGGCTCCACTCCTCCATGTATCTGCACTTACAAACAAGGGTTAGAGGATCGTTCGCCATTGTTGGCCGGAAGTCTCTCCGATGACTAAGTTAGTCGTTGATCGAGAAAAAATTCTATGAAAGCACAAGTGAGATTCTGAGAGCAAATTAGCATGTACCTTTTTCTGTAGATTGAAGTTTTGCTTTTATAGAGGCATTCCGAATTACCAGCTCCTCGCTGGTAATTAGGAAACTGATGGAACTTCTCATCCCTCTTTTTTAGTAATCTGTGACATTTCCTAGATTTTCGTCGAATCTTTCCCTGTTTTCGTGGATCTTTCCTTTCCCAATATGCCAAATTTCTTTTAAATATATCATGCTTCCTTAAAAATGGGATTCTGTCCAGATTTGGTGTGAATAGTCAGGAAACGTGTGTCAACCGCTACCCATTGGTCAATTGACACTTGTACACATCACCCGCTAAACCGACCGTGGTAGTAACCTCATTCGGTACTGCCAGGATGTCTAGCCGCAAAGGGCCGACCTGATCCATAGTGCGAGTAAGTTGATTCGCATGTGGTTAACTATATCAGAGATTCAATTGCATGCGTCTGACTGTATAACTTCTATTCTGCACTGACAGGATGTCACATTGCACATGGCTGACCCGAACCATAGTGCGAGAACTGATGACACATGGCTTTTTGTATCAAATAACTGGATGACACATGATGTGCTGCTAGCTAATGCCCAAGGAATTCAGATTTTCCCCTTACATGTGGAAAATCAGGATTACCCTACCACAATTGGCCCCAGCTTTGGCTACTTTAGTCGCACATCTGGAGTCAACAAAGTTAAGCAGCCAGCCTATACGACGTCATTTCACTTATCGATAAAGTCGAACTGTCACTTTTCCGTTGGCACGCTCATTAATGCATAATTAATGTGATGGGGCCCACACTTGCCTTATAATGGAACATGATTTCCCATACAAGCTGGCCTTCTGATTTAAATGTTGGGAGTTCACTCCCTGATCTAAGAGGGACCGTCCAGTTCCCCGTGCAGACGGATCCCCTTATCAGTAACTCCATCTACCTTCTGTTCATTTCTCTTTTGCTGTTTTCTAGACATTAACTGAACTTTCTTTTTCGATTGCGGACCCCTACGTCAATAGGAACTCACTTCACAACAAGTTTGTGAAGACCGAGGAAGTGTCCAAGGCCCTAGACTTTCAAATTCCACCCGAGAAGTTAGTCGACAGATCCGTTGAGAAGGTTCTTGGTCGTATTTCCAATGAGTTCACAATATCGATGAGTTGGTTAGGCACCTTTTTCAGTACATGTTTATCTTTCTATGTGTTTATGTGTTTTCAATGATTTCCCATACATGTTTCCTTATGTGTCAAGTACGTGGAAAGTTATTTATTTAATGAAAGCATGAGATTATTTCTTTGTCAAAACATGCGAAGATGTGATTATTTGTCACATGTTATCATGGTTAAGCATGTTATAAAGATTCTAGAAAATCACAAGAATGATGCATATAACTAATAAAGTAATAAGAATGAGAAAGTGAATGTCATGATAAAGATGGTAAAATGTGATATTGTTGTTGACCACCGACATGCTTGATGATAAGTTTGTAAGGCCGAGTGGGGTGTTATAGACGTATTATCATGTCGTTCATAGGTAGACATTCTTATTTGAGATGGGGCTAAGGCCGAAGATCCAACGGGGTAGGGCCGAATGAACATTGTGATCTAACCATTGAATGGTAGAAGCCTTGCCAATAAAGTGAAATAAAGATAATTAATCTTTAAAAATAAAAGAGTATGAGTCAATTGAGAAAATGATGCATGACACACGATACATGGACATACGTTCTTCATGATATATTATTTATGTTTCAGAATATTGATTTGCATATACTATCTTGGTATCTAACCCACTCTTGGATATCTTTTGCATGTTTCTCTGCTGCATTCTATATCCAGATTTGGATGCTTAATGGGTTCACTACAACCTAGGTCATCGGGTTCTTTAGTTATGGGAGTGTGAGACTTATGCTCTAGATATTGAGGGCTTTTACCTTATTGTTAGTTGACTATAGTTGATACTATAAGACTTGTTTGAGTGGTTTTAGAGAGGTTGGATGTTTTTATGTTTTGAGTGAGACTATATAGTTATGGTGTTAGTATTGAGTTCTTATGGATTCATATTGATGATATTACTCAAATTTTAATTTAAAGACTTCCACTTTAGATTGTGTTTGGGTGTGAGTTATGATTATCCATAAGGATATTGGTATGTATTTTGTGTGATTTTTAGTCGGGACTCCATGGTCGGGTGACCTTTTTGTTGTCATTCCGAGATGGGTCTTGACATGAATGTCTAGCATTCAAGGTCTTTCTTATATTCATGTGCTTTTGTTCTCTCAACATCATCTAAGCCGTGGTTTTTATTTAAGGGTGGGGGTAAGATTGAACAAGAACTTCCCATACCACAATCCTATTATATAGGTGTTGATGGAGACCTTGTGATTCACACTTTCCACTTGCATTACCTCTAATGTAAAATGAGTGATGTAGTCCCATAGCGACTCCCCATGGCTATATACGATCATCAATAGGTGAGTAGAAGGTTTGCTATAGCACTGTCCTATAATAAAGTAACTTACAAAACTTTTGTTGAGCTCCTTGAAATTATGGCTGATGTTTGGTTTGAGATTGTTAAACCACATTCGTGAATTTTTCTCCAACGTGATAGGGAAGATGTGACACATGATCTTATCTGGGACTGCTTGAAGCATCATTAAGTTCTTGTAAGTCTCAAGATGGTCCAGTGGGTCTATAGCACCACTAAACGTATCAAGAGAGGGCATTTGAAACTTCTGTGGAAGTGCTACCCGCATTACTTCTGTCGTGAAAGGTGAGTCGGTGTTCTAGACTAGTTCGTCCATGGTTGCAGGGGTCTTGCTTTTAATTTTCCATTACAGTCTATCGATCTGAGATTGTATTTCCATCAAGACATCCTGTTCCACTTCTTGTTTGTCAGGATTTTCATCGATCCTTCCTAATGACTTCTCTCGTGGCTCCTTTGAGGATGGTCCCTACTCCACTCATTAGTCTGAATTTTCAACTGACATGTATCGTCTCCACCTTAACCATGATTAGAACTAATCACAAACATCTCTCGCAGTTCTTGATTCGTCCTCTTCTGTTCCTCCAAGACCTTAGCCTTTATTTTCATTTGTTGTTGCATTCTGTTGAACATCTCCACAGTAACGATCGATGGATTCTGGGAACTTTGGTCGTTCTGGATAGCACTAGCATTGGTTGCCATCGTACACACACTTGTTTGAATTTGGACTATTCATCAAATTGGACAACCTAATTGTGTATAGATAGAATTTGATCACTGAGGAGAATATCTCTCCAACCCATTCCTATGGTGTGACAGTGATACGTGTAAGGTTAAGCTCATGCTTTTAATGATTTTTAGTCATTGGCGAGCCAAGCAGAGTATTTTGTAATACTCATTGATAAGAGGTCACCTATGTGAGTATAAAGTGGGGCCGCTTCTGTGAGAATTATGAAAGAGGAAATTCTCGAGAAAATACTTGCAGAACTAGGCAAGGGTTTCATGGCCAAAATGAACCCAACAGTGATATATGAATTGTGTTAGGAGAAGTTGTTGTGTGAAGTTCATTGACTCGGTTTACACAAACGATAGAACAGTTCAAGATATCATGTTTATTGGTCAACTAGTAAATCCGATGGGCTTTCACAAGGGAAGGTTCAAGGCCAAAAGCTACCTATCCTATGCAGGAATTATCTGTGGTGCTCTCTCTCATAGTCTACTTTGTACTCAGTATCAGGTTGTCTGCCAAATCCATTCATGGGGGGATTGTTGGAAATTATGGTTGTGTGATTGAGTGTGGCATTTGGTGGGTGTCTTTGGGCAATCAAAAGGCTGCATTCACACCAGCCTATTGGGTTTCTCAATTTCCTCATTTAGTTTTAATATTGAGTATCTCATTTATTTTAAATTTGTGCCATTTGATTTTATCCTATGGTGTATATAATGGAGCTACTGTGCATAGGTATGGTACAATTGAAAAACAGAAAAACTCTAGCATACTTAGAAAATAGAAACTTCGTTCCTTTGTTCGTTTTGTTCTTGAGTGAGAGAGAGCAAGACACAAGTTTAGTTCTGCAAGACTGTCGTTGGAGGTGTTTCGAAGGCAGTGGTCCAAGATCGTCTTATCCTGGGAAGTAGACGATGTTGTTCCTCAACACCCACTGTAGGTGGCGAATCTCATTTAAGGATAGAGCAAATCTCTATTCGGTTTGCCTTCTGTTGTATTTTTTATTTCAGATCTATAATTTTTTTATTTCTATAATTTATATTGTATTGTTACGTTTATGAATAAAATTATTCTTTGGAATATCGATCGCCATTTTATTTTTCATACAATCCACACAGAGGCCCATAATATTTACTGTTACAATCGTTTGATACCGCTATTTCAGTGTTAAAGCTCGAACATTTGATACTTGTTGTTGCTTTAGACCGAAAGGGGTCACTAATGTACTGTTAAAGCTCGACTATTTGATACTTGTTGTTGCTTTAAATTGAAAGGAGTCACCACTGTACCGTTCAAAGTGATCTATTTCCCACCACAGAAAAGAAAAGAAAAAGATAACTAAGTACAGCTTAATAATTCATCATTATCACTAAATAGAATACGGAAACGAATTTTATGATAACGAATAAATCTCATTATGCTCTGTTCCACACTATGTATGGTAAGATACGAATGTAACGATTATGCGAGATAAGTACTGCAACGCAACGCGAATCCAAAACATGTTACCATTACCGAAATATGAACATTTATGGAAATCATATATTTGATGAGAAGTTTCCCACAGACAGCGCCAACTGATGAAGCAGGTTCTGGATGGCTCATCCAAGCTAACCTTTAAAATAATGATTTGGGGACATGGGGGGTTATGTCATCCAAACTGCCTCCGATGATCAAATTAGACAAGTACTTTAGAGGTAAACTCAAGCGAAATTAGATGGACAGAGTTACGTACCATTTTTCACCATTTCCAAATGATTTTATAGACAATCAATTTACCCCGTGATACACGCCCAATCATAGTTCCTCAAAGGCAGAGACGTGGGATGTTACCATGTAATCTGGATTTGTATCTACATAGTTTCCTTATTCACATCGTAACATGATTGAGACCACGAGATGTCATTTACGCATGAATTCAGGATGCAATTCCAACTCCTTAGAGGTAATAAACTCACACCTTAACATTTTACCACTCATCCTGTAGGATGCTATTTTAATCATGCATTCGAACTGATCTGTTGGATACTCAGATCTGTCAAACTATATTATACCATGTCATTCTTTTGAGCCCGTGCTCGTGCTAACCTGATGAGGTCATGTTCTCCTTGTCAATACATAAATAATACACTAGTACTCATGCCATGCATGTGTCGTGTATCTACTAGCGTGAGATAATTTTTAAAATAGCCATTGCTAAGTTACGAAAATATATCTTTGAAATTGAGCTCAATAGGTTTTTAGAACGAGATAATTTTACGAAAGACTTTTTCATGTAATTCCACATGATTGTTGAAAATAAACAAAATAAAAAATTAAATGCCTCAACTAGAAAAAATAATTTATAATCAAACAAGTATAAGTCAATCACAGAATAAACGTTGAGATATTTTAGTCCCTTGTATGATTTATTAGCTTAAATTAATTCCTTAAATATTCTTAAAGGTTTTAAAATCATACTTTCAAATGTTCATTCTAACAAGACTTTTTTGCTTACATTTTTCTAAGTGGTGATCTTCAGGAAAGTTGTAGGGAATTATAAAATCAAGCCAAGGGTTCAAGCCTTACCTGATTTGGAGCAACACAGCAGCCTAGAGAGCCACCGGTACACTAACCGGTACACCGCCTGATATATCGGTGCCCGTATTGATCCTTTATTTTTTGTCTACAGGTTGTGTGCAGAGCCAAGAAGCCGAGGAATGTCAAACCAGCACATCAGCCGATATAGCTGTCCCATATTGATTGCATACTGGCTAATGTAGAAAGTGCAGATTGATTGGGAAAAGTTCTAGAAAATTACCACAATCCCTCCCAACGGCTATAAACGTCTAGTTTCTCATTTGGAGCTATATAACATATGTCCAAGGGTCCAAGACTTGACAAGATATCACTCCTATAAGTTTCATACATACCTTAGTCTCCTAGAAAGTTCAAAGTTCTCTTTCTCTCTCTATACTTTCGGGAATTCCAATACTTTCAATATGAATAATAACCAAATCCATAACACTTGATATTTTTACCAAGGGAAAGGATGTGAGGATAGTTGTGTGATTTT
>NMUG010004129.1:0-14121 GCA_002855965.1 Monotropa hypopitys | reverse complement strand
GTATTTTCTAAAGTAGGTCTTGTACATCCTATTTAATTGTGTATTCTCCCTTGTAATATACACAATTCAATATACAATATTTTCAGTTTTCCTCTCAATTGTTTCAGGCAGCATATTTCCTAATCTATCCTACAACAAATCCATTATCATGATGGCCTAGATTAGTAGATTTCCAAGAAAGTTGCCAGAAAAATATAATTTAACTACGTATTACATTTGATCAATCAAAGCATTTAAGAAGAGTGCATACCTAAAGAAACAGCGAACAGCTTCACAAACTTTGTTCTCTTTCAGCAGTCCCTGCAATCCAAGTTGTGCTTGAGCAAGGAGGCAACACCCAAGAAGATGGTGAACTGTGCCCCATTCACCTTTATCACTCTGAATACTTTCAGATATTTTCTTCTTTTGTGAATATGCATCCACAATAGTAAGTAGATACTGGAGAACAATGGAAAACATTTTTAGCAGATTTCTTGCAATATCCAAATAGAGCACAAAACTTTGAATGCAAAAACAAAGTGTTATCACCAAAGAAATTAAAAGAACAGAAAAAACCTCAACAGCATCATACTGGCCATGTCTAAGTAAGATCAAAACAAGCTCAGTTGAACGGCTGAAGAAAAGAGTTTCTTCCCCAGTCTTGCCCCACATAATCCAGCTAGTGAAGTTCCGCATTGAATTAATAAAGCTGGCAGGATTAGGAAGACATCTTGCAGAAACGTGGCTCTGGTCTTCTGAGGAACTTTGTATATCCATTAATAATATGCAACCCAATGTGAAGTCACATTTCCCTAGCTTGTCATTGCATGATCTCTTATCAACACTGTTGTCTAGCAATGAAAAAACAAAGGAAAATTTGTTATGAAATAGACATCAGAAGACTGCCACAGTATCCAATTCAATGACCTGATGAACTATGGCATGATGATGCATATTGCTTCAAACTCTGATTAGGTATTGATAATGTAAAGAACACCCCAAAAAATTATGGACAACATTTATTTAGACCAAATGGTAACAAGATTCTCAATCACATAGTTATTTGGGGCGCGAGGCGCACCGAGGCGCAAATGGCCTGTTGGGGTCTAGGCACGAGGCACGAGGCGAGGCGAGCGCCTTATCGAAGCGAGGCGCAATAAGGCGAGAAAAAATTATAAAAAATAGCATTCACTAATATTTCAAATTATAAGTACCAAGACAATGAAAAAAATGTCAAATTCAATAAAAGTACAAATATTCAATGTTTAAAATAGAAATAAAACAACCAATTCCTATTTACACTTTCGACCATCATAAACTAATCATCATCAAAATCAATAGTAATCACTTTTTAGGGGGGGGGTGCATTGAAATATTTTCCCCAATAGAATTTATAGTGAAGGGATTAATTATTCTATCCCAGGGTATTATGCATCCCATTTTGATGTAGGACATCATACCCAACACATTTAAATCCTAGTCTCCGAACTTCAACTAAACTTAGAAGACGATGTCACTTCTAGTGGGACTGTAAGACATGCTTCATCTTCTGTGTTGGAGTGTAGACAACCTTCAACATTGTTTTATACCGGGGGTGTGGGGGCGAAAACGATATTTTTGGACTTCCTTGTGTAATTTTTGCTATAAAGCCGGCCTTATGTATTTGAAAGTTTGCTCATATGAGCCGACAAAAAAGAAGACTTTGAAAAAATAGAATTTTTTTGTTAAATACAAAAAGGCTCGCGCCTCGTGCCTCAGCCGCGCCTCCTTGAAGGGGTTGCGCCATGGCCCTCCCGAAACCCTAAGCCCGCGCCCTGCCGCGCCTCGCGCCTAGGCGCGCCTTTTACAACATGGCTCAATCACTTAGCGATATTTATCAGCCACCCCAGCAATAGACAGAGGAGTCTTAATTAGCAATCAACCAACCTAATTGCAAAGATGAAAGTTGGGAACTAAAATCTTCACAAGCAGAGGTTTCAGATGGTGTAGTCCCCAAGAATTGGATGATATGCCACTCGGTAATTATTTCTTGAACCATTGGAACAAGCTCCTGTTGGATTCTGGAAACATCATCATGTAACATATGAATCTGCAGAAACAAAACCGAGTAAAAATGCTGCGGTGCTTAACCATAAAAGGATAGCTTCATAGCCAAATGACATTACTTGCAACACTGTGAAGCCTATCCCGCAAAGCATTGATTCTGCATATTATTGATGTGTATTATGGGGAAAAGAGACAAGGACAACAAAGGATTTACAAAACATGGATCCCCTGTCTCTCTTCTTCTTTTCAGGACTTCCACAGTCCAATCCGAAGACATACTACACCACTACAACAAACATGATGCAATAACAGAAGATACATCCACTTCACTACATCAACTACAGACGAAAGATTGAAACAACTAAACAATGCCCCAAATACACAAAACTAGAAAGGTATACCACACCAATTCCTATTTGTGCTCCATCCAGAATAACTGACCTGCCCACTCATGTTCACCAGATAGTGCAGCAAGAGAAGTATTTCCAAAGAAGATTCAAACATCAATTTTGCAACTTGAGATGTTGCCTGGACCATAACTGAGGTGTTGATATTGAACCCTACTTTAGCATCAAACTGATGCATAATTTTGCGAGGAACAAGAAATTTTACGTAGTGATGCATGACATCCAAAACTTTTCCCCATGTTTTATTGGACAAAGCTTCAAGTGATAAAAACATCTCTACAGAGAACTTCCTCAGATTTTTGTGGTCAGACACTTCCTTCTCCCAAGCACTGTCAGCTCCCAGCTCAGATATATGAAGAGTTGTGACTGATGAGCTGTATCCACTTTCTAAAATCCTCAGGAAGCGAGGAACAACTTCTTCTGTTGATATGGATGGTGAACTAAGAAGTGATTCATAGAATATAGCTGAAGAAGCTTTTCCCAACTGTTGGCTGACGTTAATTACGCATTGAAGCACCTCAAAAAGAATTTCACGGTCAAGATTATCACCAGAAAAATTCAGCCCGGAACTCAAAGCATCTTCAATCTCATCAGAAGAACCTAGCACATGAATACGTACAACTTTAGAAGAGAAACGATTCTGTAAGTTAACCTAAACCAAATTTCAAGAAAATAACTGGGAAGTTTGCTCTTGAGAACTAAGGTTCCTCCACATACCATAGATGAGAAGTTCTATGTCCTCTAAAGAACGGAACAGCGAGATTGAATTTTTTCTAATTAAACCAATAGTGCTCCTGGAGGAATCAACGAGAAGACCCAATGGTGTATTGATTTTGCACCAACGATCAAAATAGCGTGCGCTAAACATTTTCCAGCAATATAGCATTGAAACTGCACTACCAGAGACATCCTAGCACACACAAAAAAGCATCAACTCCTTGAAACTTCACCTCCCCACATGAAAAGAAGACGAATAGATGATTTTTTCTCTTTCAAAGGCACAAAGAAGCAGGTTAGATAGTTAAAAATTAAAGAAGAAAAAAATGCAGTAAAGACTAAGGAAAGAAAACCTCATGCTCAACAAGTGAAAGGATCTCATTTTTCAATCCATCGACACTTAAGGAGAAAAACTCAGAATCAATCATGTGCTTGTTATAATCTCGAAAAGTTGCTCGGAGAACAGTACTATGATGAACCCCAGGAAGAAGTAGCCTACGTAGGAAAATAGAAGACACGAGCAGGACAATTTGATCCTGAAACAGATTAGATAGAGCAAAATGTGGTCAGCAACAAATTTGGAAATCAGTAGTACAAGAATCAAATGATTCTTATCTGAAAATAATCATGTCTTATGCACCTTATAATAAAACAAAACACAAATCAGAGAACTTCCTTCCAAACACACCATAGTAATATGGTAACATGGACATCAGCCTGACAGATGCTACGTGATGGAAAATATATTCTTTGATCCCAAAACTACCAAGAAAGATCTAACAGGATGCCACGAAAATCCCACTAGAGGAATCATGCATGTCAATGGTGTTTTGTTAATTGAACTTTATTTAACTTAAAAGTAAAAGTATAAGCATGTGTAAGAAATGAATCTTATTTTTAGTTTCTCAGTCAGTGACCGTTAGTGCAAGCTTTATCTGCTATTTTAAGAGTTCTTGTTCATTATGACTATAAATACTTTTCTCCCTACAGGTCAGTGACAACAAATCTAATTAATTCCTAAGAGTGACACAAATATTACATGAAAGTACAAATTAGGTAGCCTTAATCCCACTTTTGTGGACAAGCTGAGTCTCGTGATTCAAACCCGCACCTCGAAGTTGTCAGTGGATAAGACCTGCCACGCTCCAGCCTCCAAGTCATAACCTCGTAAAACTCTAAACCCGCTAAAAAGCTTATCTTAGAAAGGTTGTTATGATGTGCTAAAATTGTCTACCTTATTTGGTAAAATTTTGGAAAGTTTTAAGTTGAAAGTGCCTTCATTAAGAAAGTAACTAAATTGGTTTGAACAAGGAGGTTAAAATCGGGCTTAGCATTAGATTCATTGTCAGCCGAATCATGGACTACAATCATGGCTAACCAACAGGATCAACACCCTCTTTCCTGTTACCTGCAACAGCAACGATGATCTCTAGTTTTTAAAAGTGGTGTGCACTCCGGTCAAACCAGTGGCATTTTCGTGGCTATTACACGATTTTTCATTCCACGGGCCTATCGAAAACAAGGAGAAAAAGGATCGATCACTGCCCCACAGAATTTACTCTCCATGGAAGGATGGACAAAATCGCAGAAAAAATTTCCTATGTGAAGACACTGTTGAATTCTGATGTTAGAATCAAATCAGAAGGTAAAATCTAAGGTAATGCAACAGAAACGTATGCAAAAAAATAATATGGTAAAGGTATTTACCGTACCTTCATGGATGAAAATAGTGATTGAGAAAGCCAAAGAAGATCATTTGAAGAATATTCAGAACTTTGAAACAACTGGTCGGCCACAAATGCTTCCTGCAAAGAATAGCAGTGTGCTCCCCTGACATCGAAGGTGATTGAGTCCAATCATTAAATAGAACAGACTGTCTAAGAAACACAAATGAAGCAATACTACTGACACGGCATTCACAACCAAAAGTAGCAAACTGGAGTCAGAAACAGAGAACCAAACAATATGGGTTGATAACTGTGAAACTAAGCAGCAAGTATATGGAGGTGGCATAGGTTAACAATTATAATTCTTACATATGCATAGACAGACAAATATTTATTCTTACATTTTCTTCCATTGCAAAACAATTCATTTGTATCATGTCAAACGAGTAAGAAACTGCATAATGGGAAAAAATGTTAACAACAATAACATTACTCATCTAAAGCCCAATCGATGAGGTTATGGGAGGGAGAGGACTGGAGACAGACCTAAACTTTCGCAATATCTACAGACCTAAATCTGCATTAGTAAATTTTATTATATACAATCACGCAGTTTTAGACATCATTATTCATAAATTTAAAAAGTACAGAGGAGGCTTTAAAAGCTACACGTCCAAAATATTTTTCTCACGGGATCCCAGATTGTTTTCTTCAAGCTGTGAATGCAATTCATTTATGCTCACGACTGTTAAGTGTCTCTCGAAATGTCCAAACATTCCGGTTCTGAAAACTGCAAGGCATGCTTGCACGCGTATCCGATTGATGTCAAGAAGGGTAGGGTGAATATTGGTTTCCAACACATAGAGAAACACAAACATGGGGCCTTCCTGACCAAGCCATGCTTCTTGCTTTGCAATCACATCAACAACTCCAGCAAATCACCATTTAGAAGGTTTGGATGAGGAAAGAAAATGCTGCAAGGTAAACAATATCAGCCTCATTCCATATGAGAGTGATTTTGATTTGGTTCAGGTTAAAATCCACTTTATCTATTGCAGCTTGGCCCAAGAGCACCCCTTCTCCCAGACATTTAAAGAAGCCAGAAAACCCTCACGGGGTTGTTGTTGATCTTCGACTCTTTACCTACCACCACCCAAATCTAATTATGCCCAAATTGAGGAATGATGTGCCACATGTTTCTATTTCAAGAGTGTGCATAAAAAATAAAAAAATTAAGGTCGGATACAACGAACACAGGAAGATGCAACAGTAAGGATAGGTAAATAGGATCACTGGTACAGAAAGGCTGGGGTAAAAAGAGGTTCAGAACATAGGATGTTGAGGTAACATGATTTAAATTTATCGAATTCAACTGGACATATAACCCTTGAAAGAGCAGTCCAGGAGAAAAATAGCTACATCAGGTAACCGGCCTCAATAGAGTAGAACATAAGGCTTGGTTTGGTATCCTTTATTAAGTCAGAAATTTTGGTTAAAACAAGGGCAATTATATAAATGACTCAATTGAGTTAACATAACATTCAGTCAGAATTACGTGGATAAAAGAGAGAAAAGAAGAAATAGAGAGAAAAAATAAGTACAGAGAAGAGGGTATTAAGGTCGTTTTACATGTCATTAATGGAACTCGCATTGCCCTTTTGATGCAAAACCATGTGGAGGAGGCTTTCTGGTTAAGTGTCTGACATGATGTGCTCTCACTAAGGATAAATTGAAATTTAGTTTAATCCCAAGTCTCACACCAGGCCGCAATGTTGGAGGTAGAGATGGGAATCAGAGGATAGTGAGAGGTCGATAGTAAATTGGTGAGGAAGCCAAATGGAAATGGTAATCAACAAAGGTATGGGAAGAAGGAATCAGATGAGCATCCCCAAGCGATGGACCCAAAAAGAGCATATATACAAGTCCTGGCCTCTCTAGGACCAATCCTTAATGGGGCAACAGGTTGTTGTCTATAAGATGATCCTTATAACAAAGGTCACAAGGCAGTTGCTCTACATCAAATGCACCAGATGGTCAACCAAAACTTAAGGGAAAAGACCTAATCAACCATATCATGTTCTGGTGGTAGTTGTATCACAGTTGCTCCGTCCTGATGGTGCACTTACCTTAGCCTCGGGCCTATACTCAAGGAGCTCCAAGAACTATCAACAGAAAAGCATGAACCTTAACTACTCCGCAAACACTACAGCAGGTTTCATAACTGTTATTTGGAGACGTATTTGCTTTGGGGGAACAGAGCCCTGCTTGCAATTCAGCCAGACACTTCAGAACATTCCAAGTTGGATGGGTGTAACTCATAGCTGCCCAAACCTTTGTTTTGCTGAATGAATTGGTGTCAAGACTATTTACCCACAGGTCATTCCTAATGAGTCCAAATGTCAATTGCTTTGGGTTCATGTTATTCTCAGTTGCGTCACTTCTTTTTTCTTTATCATGTCCCTAAAAATGACTCGTGTGCCCTTGACTTCTCGCCTTTCACGTGTGCAGTGAATTTTGACCATCTATAAAATGATGAGAGTAAAACCAAATATGTAGAAGCACTATCAATTTCAGAGCACCAAGTTTAGAGCCTAAAATCCATGCCAAATATAACTGGATGCATCTCGCACCCAAAATACTTACATAGCTTCTAATTAGCTTTGAGAAATTCAATGTAAATGACTATTAAACAGTAAACATCACTCTTATTCTATATTAAGAAGTAAGTGCATTGAAATACTTTACCCACTATCAGGTCCATTTGACAAACCAAGCATTATTAATCCATTTTCTTTGAGTATCCAAATTTTGTTTGATGTAAGTTTGACATCAATGAGGGCACCCTGACACAAATGAAGGGAAGACATTAAAAATAATGAATAGAATTAAATCTTATAAAAGAATGAAGAAGATGAAACAAAATAATTGTCAAAGAACCGATTACCTCCTCCAATGGGATGTTTTGAACAGATGAATCCAACAATAATGTGATCCTGTCCCCCAGATTATAACATAGACTATACGCATGCAGAGTCTCTGTGCTAACTTCCTTCAGAGGGGAGAAAAAAATATTTCAGTACCAATGCAAAACTGTGACAAAAGTGATTAACAGAGTCGGAACAAAGTTTATGGGCAATGAACTATCTATAAACAGTGTCATTTGAGGTGGGGTGGGGGTGCAGCAAACTCTCCACAAACAGTGGAGTTAAAATTAAGATTCTAACAAGCAACTGTATCCCACTAAGACTAACACATAACCTTGACAACAGAGTAACCAGAGAATCTATATCTCGTAAGGGTCAACCCAGAACTTTTCCATATAACAGATAGAGACAATAAAACATTTAGAACCTGGACTACAACTCTATACACATTATTGCTTCTTAACATATTTGGAGTTCCACGTCTTCTGTTCTGTCAACCCATATAAAACATAAATGTCAATATTAGCTACATGTGTTGAAAAAAGAGATCCCGTTTCAAAAAAAAAACACCACCCTAGCATTTCTCCTCAATGATACTAGGAATAGTATCCAACCAACCAAAAAACACACCTACTACACATCTTCAAAGAGTCCGAGCTTCATCGCATGAACCAAAGCCTCCAAAAGTGATGACCAAGCTCTCGTCCCTATTACATGGAATTGACTAGATGCTTGTATAACTTAGGTAATTCTCCACGAAACCATATTTTCTGTTAAGACACACTAAATGTTTCTATTTCGATAAGCTAAATGTTTCTATTTCGATAAAACATCAGACATCCGATACTTTGATATTGAAAATAAATGCAGAAACAATTAAGGGAAATGGAATGCCAGAGCTGGCATAAAAGCTAAGGGATAAAGAGATCGTGGATTGTACCACAAAAATGGGCTGAAATACCAATAAAAACAAAGATCCATTTCTTGTTTTGGTAATGCATACCTGAGAACTTCTACATTGGATTGCCAAAGGAATAAGAGTTGTATTATCATTAGCCTCACCTACCCATAAGCTTACAAAAGTAGCTCCTGCGAGCAAAGGATCAGATAAAACACCATCAAGGCAAGCACACTGCTTGCAGAAGTCGGAAAAGTGAGAGAAAAAATGAAAAAGAATAAAGAGGTATCAAATGCAATGAGTCAAAATACACACAAATTTATTAACTTTCGAGTCCAGAAATCCAAAGAACAATCAGCATGCTGATTTTTCAAAATGACAGAATATGCCTCAACAAGCAAATTGTCCCATCACTCAACGGCAATGAGTCAAAAAATTTTAATTTGTGCACAAGCTTCCATATTGTCCTTAAACCTTTTAATGTTACAATTTCCAAATACTATTGGTTGACTGATGATTGACAAAAAATCCATAACAAAATTTGATCTCAAATTTTGCATATGACAACTTCTATGAAAATTTTAAGACCGAAAGGAAATAGTGATCATCGAAACATGTAGATGCATTTAAGAATTCAAATACTATATATTAAAAATCATTTGGGTCAAAACCTTATGCGATGTAAAGAACATAGAAACAAGCAAACGTTAGACTTGCCTGCCAATGTCGGAATTCTCATGGTATTACTGAAAATTCTGCTACGACCTATAATGTCCCAAACTTGTATGGTTCCATCAGAATGAAGCACAAAAAGAAGTTTTTCCCCATGCAACTCCGATATTGCCATATCCTGCACAGCACCTACTGACCTCCTGTATCACATTTCACGAACGAAGTATTTAACCACAATATATGAAGACAAATCACCAGATAAACAAAACGGCTTTCAAGAATAGCAAAAGATGGAACAGAACATGGCATACACCAACACAGTGGATTTACTAGATTAAAAGAACATATAATTTGGGGAATTGTTCTGCTCAATCTCTGAAGCAGGAGGTACTAAGAAGAAAAAGGTTTGACGTGGGGCAATTTCCCAACGCAGTTGAAGATGCCTATGTGCACACTTAAATTGCTAGTGTGCACTTGAACTGCCTTTGTGTAAAACTCTCATGTACGAGGATCAGGTGTGACAACGTCAGAGCACTTTTTGGCCTCTTGTTTGGTTCAGCTTGTACTTTGTTGCTAGAGCAGAATCTGATAGCCCACCAACAGTGTTCGGCATAAGTGAGCATTGCCCATTGATGGACACATGGCTAGACTTAATTTTTTTGGTGGAAAGGTCCATCAATTCAGAAATAGGGAAGACGGTGTTAAGCAAAATATAGATTATTAAATTTGTAGCATCCATAAGGTTGTCCAATTATGACCCAATGGTTATGGGTTCGAGTTGTGGAAACAACCATTCCATTCGTAGGGTAAGGCTGTGTGCGGCCCATACTCCGCATTAAAGGGAGCCTCGTGCACTTGTATCATTTATTTGTAACAATCCTTACCTGTAATGTGTTATGCATTGTTACATTTGCATCAAAGATCAAACTCTGTCATGTGTTTTTTAGATACCCCACTGAGCCAAATCATAGTCCACCGCTGTGAATCATCAGCATCAATACTAATTCGGGGCCACCACACTTTGGCAAAAAGACCCTTTACTCATTTCTTATTCATTGTAAGAGACAGAAGAATCAATAAACTATTCTAACAGGATCCTCAGTTGTAGCCATTTATTTAACAGGATTATAATCTAAGTAGCAGGATTATATTATGATACAAAATCTAGGTAGCGACATTTTACGCTGCATTCATTTGCTTCTTACATATTTGTGAAATGATGACCTCGTCCATAAATAAGCTAGTGCTAAAACAACGTGGCGTATAGAACCTTAAATAGGCCCATAGTTTTGACCTGTCTTAAATTGGTCCCCAGTTCCTCTTCAATCCTTCGTAGAACAACTCAATCACTATGAAAAGAAGAAAAAAAAGACAGATGCTTTTATACTCTAAATGTCTTGAAACTAATGGGAATACAAAAGAACACCTTGACATTAAACCCCAAAAACGACCAAATCCTGCATCGTCGCGTAATTCATGCACGAAACCTACGAGTTTAAAAGAGACAAAAGTCAGATATGATGCTCTGCATAATCCTGGACACCTAAAAAATCCACATTACTGAGATAGTTAGAACAGCGTAAAAGCACTTTCTCACAGGAAAAAACAAACAAAATAATTGTCATAACTACTAACAAGCTACCATGTTAAGTTCCCATCATTCTAATTAGAGAACAAGAAACCTCCTAAACTTATAAAATTGCACAATACAGAGAAGTAATCATATGCACACATTTGAAAAATCAAAAAGAGAGAGACTTTATCTCTCACCAGGAGCACCGGGCTCAAGTATGCCAAGTTGGAAGCAACTAACAGATCCATCATTTCTCCCAATTACAAGACATCCTGTTGTTGCTGCTACAGCTGTTAATGTTCCATAAGGAGGATGAGATTGCACATTGTACTCTGTGATCTGATTTGCTGGGAAAACAGAGCAAGAAGCATAGTTATAAATGCTTTTGAATCTGAACAGATAAGCAATTCCTGAGACCGTCAATGCGTAAAGCAAGTAGGTATTCCCAAAAGCACCACGGGTCTGCATACGAAAAAAGGCAATATAACCAAAAAATGTCCCTGACAAAAGACCCTGAAGAAATGAGACAAGACAAACCTCATCCTTGCATATAAAAGCAAACGGGCAGAGTGCATCAGGAAAGATGATTTTCAATCCACTCTCTGGGAATTCTTTATAACCGTGGAGTTCCTGTATTTCCAGAGCACGTGGATCATCCTTGTGGATTCTCCTGGAGCACAAGCAAACAATGATCAAATTCCCTTCTAAAGTGGGGAAGAAGCATTGAGACATCTCTCAGCTAGAGAATCATTGGTAGTTTGTGACCAAATGAGAACGAAATAATATGTCCAATAATGGCGCAGGAGTTGTCATCATTAGTGAAACGGCAAAAGGTGGCCAAGGCAACCCTCTTGACAAGTCAGAAATTGGGACCTCTTTCTGGAAAGAATTTGTTCTATGCAATTTCATCTTTGTAAACATAAATAGAAGACAAGGATGAACTCAACATAAAGAAACCAAAAAAGGAGAAAGAAAGGGACTGTAACAAATAAATGTCTTAAGCATTAGAAGTTCCACTATCTTGTAGGAGTGAATTGACAAAAAAAATCATTCTCAGTTATTTGTCATGAAATGGGAAAAACCATCCTTAAGCAGCTCACGTATGGAATGAAATTAGTTGTGAAACATTCGAAAAAGACTACCGAGTCAAGAAAATCCTAGTAACAAAATGTCCCGAACAGTTTGTGTAACGACCTGAGAACTTATTTAACTTTTTGAAATATTTTCAAGTCTTTTATTGAAAATTTTGTTGGTAATGTTGATGGAAATTGGAGAATTATTTGAAGATGATTGATTTTTAGCTATATTTGAATGTCGTATTAGTTTCCGGAAGTGATTTTGTTGATTGAGTGAGGTTTTGGCATGTTTTGATGTTGACCTGTAGTGAGAGATCTTGGTATCGATGGAAGGAACACTTCTATCCATATAGAAGTGTTCTGTTCCTTTGTGAGCTTTGTTCAGTGAGACTCTCTACCGATAGATGGAGAGTGCCTATCGATAAAGGTGCATTGGGGTCCCTCTACCCATACCGCCTATCGATACTCACATGCTTTGTGCCTCTCTACCGATAGAGGATGTCCCTCTAACGATAGAGAGAGGTTTTGCCCAGATTTCGTTGGCTCTCTAGAGAGAGGTTCCTCTAGAGATATGGGGTGCCTATCGATAGAGGAATGTTCTGTTCAGCATTGGTGGTTCCTCTACCGATAAAGGGATACCCACTATCGATAAAAGAATGTCCTATCCAGTTTAGTGTTGCACATCTACCGATAGAGGAAACCATTCCAATCGATAGAGGAGGGGCAGAGGTCCCCTCTAGCGATAGAGAGACTTTTTCTCACTATCCGAACTGTGTTCTTTATCTCTTGGAGGTATTTTGTTCAATCTATGTACCCCGTATATATAGTGTCTTCTCCCTCACATCTCATAGCATCTTTCTCTTCCATCTCACCCTTAAATTGTCTTTCTCTCTCTAGAGAACTCTCATCTTCTTCAAGATTTAGAGCATCCTCCTTCGCAAAACTCGTAGATCGACTCAAGGAGAGCAACGTACTCAAGTGGTTCATCATCAATCCGAGTTTCAGAATTCGTAGGGTTTTGCTCAAAGCCCTATAGGTAGGATTGTCTCTTTCTCTCCTATATATGTATGTGCTAGTGTTCTTCCTTGAGCCTTTTGAGCTTTAAAATCTCGAAATTGTTTTTAAATCATAAAGAATGGTTAACATTTAAAATCATCTTGTACCTTGTTCAATGTGTTTGAATCTTGAGTTTCATGGACTCCTGAAACACCTTCTAAGTTATTCTTGGGAAAACCTCAAATTTGGTAAAACTAGGGTTTCGGGTCTTGATTCTAAAATTAGGGCTTTTGAGTCCATAAATCGATTCCTATCAATTTGAGTATGAAATCATGAAACTGAAATGTATAGAAGTGCTTGGGTGTGAATGGAAATATGGGTTATGTTTCATGCATAAAATGCGGGATTGGTGAGGAAAGTTTAATATAATAATGAATTAGTTGTTGGACACGATTAGGAAATCGGCTCCCTAATGTGTGTGTGTGTTGTTGTTGACTTAAATAATAAATAATGAAAGAATGGTCAAGATGAGAATTCTCTAATAAGGCATTTCGTGCTTTCAAGGTTGACTCGATGATAATGATGAATGAATAAGCAATTTGTGCTTAGAATGTTGGATTGTGAATTAATGACTACTATAGTGAACTTCGTTCTTGGGGTGGATATCATCCAAGACCAAGGCTGTCAAACTGGGATTCGTATCGTGAATCGAAATGACCATTTATAGAATCGTGAATCGTATCGTATCGTGAATCGTAAAGATTCGACCAAAATTTTAAAGATGTGTTATTTAAGCTTATATAACCATAGAAGTATGTTTTCTACCTTGAAATGATGATTGTTGTGATTTAAAAGAAAAGACACTCTTTTCTATTGAAAGAGATACGGGTCTGATTCCCACTCATGGTTTGTTGTTCGACTTTTCCCTTCCTTTTAACAACATAAGCATCTATTTCAATATCCTTAGCTTTTTGTTGTTTTTCCCTAGATATTGCATGAAAAAATTCTTAACATCTTCGGAAACTTGAGGACATTATTGCACATTAACGCATGTACATGCCAAGTAATTTTTCATATGATGCACTCCATCCCAAAATTCTCCCTTGCAATAATTGCAACACAACTTCAACCTAGCATCACCAATACGGGTACAATGCTCCCATGTC